>JAZGTK010000567.1:0-62530 GCA_036877625.1 Ambastaia sidthimunki
CTTAATAAATTTTGGTATGACGGACGATGTTCTTCTGTCTTGTGGCTTTAATAACTGTCATACCTACTGTCGTATCAGACTAACACTGTACACTGCACAGGAGAAATTTGTCGACGCATTAGTAATTCAATTTTGTCTGTTTTTAAAAAAAATCTGTAGATTGAGAATGTTTGTTTTATTTGGGAAGCACATGATTTTATGTTTTAATTAGGAATAGTCTTATACAAGTTGCCATATGGGAAACAAGCACATACACATTGGATCGCTCCTAGAGGGGTTTTCCATGGATGAGCATCATGTTTTATTAAATGGTATATATGGGCTTTTAGAAAATTGTCTTTTTTTGCTCGATCTTCATATCTTCAGTGAAATGGCTTTTGTGTATTTTTGGTTTGTAAGTTGCTTTCCGGTGTGTGTCCTACAAGTGGGTTCCAGTAGTTCCATTAGTGCTACAAACACAGACGCACTGAACACACAGTTCCACATACACACTCACTGGAAACACACACATTTTCATTAGTCACTTTTTAATTCAAGTCATTTCTCATTAGTGGCTCTGCAACCTCATTAACACCCCCACCACCTCAATTTATTTATCTTTCTACAGCCAAACTCTGTTGAATTTTTCTTTACTTGTTTCTGAAGGTTTCATCTCTTAAATCTTTACCTATAAATGGATTTCTTTCCTTGATCTCCATCAGACTGCTTCAGTCTCTTTTCCTTCACTCACATCCTCACATCTAGCACTTGTCTGCAGTTGTTTGTGCTGTCTTCGGGGGGTTACATACAACACAATATAGCAGTCTAAAGTCTTCCATGTTAATGTGACATTTTTTTCTTAGTTTTATGTTTATAATTGCTAGACAGATTAGTGCTCTCAGATAAGGAATGTGTTGGAATAGTTTCTGTAAACACTCACCCATGTCTCATTTCTTTGTATTTGATGAGTTCTGTCACACAGTGATGGAAATAAAGTAATTGTTCACCTGCCCCAATAATTTCCCTTGTTTATTACAAATCTATATACCATGTGGCTCCACACGTCCTCTGTTAATGATGCAAGTACATAAAGTTTTTTTGGTTCTGTCCATTCGTTCACCTTGACCTTTTGTCTTCTGTTCTTCATCTCTCACACAGGGAGCCGGGTGCACTGCATTGGTTGTTGCCGTGGTAGCCAGAAAGCTTGAGCTGACAAAGGCGGAGAAGCACGTGCATAACTTCATGATGGACACACAGCTCACCAAACGGGTACCAGCAAACAGACACACACAGCGTTCACTGAATGCGAACATTACAATCAGAGGCTCTGAGAAAGCTGTGTTTCTGCAACAGAAGGCTTTCTCTCTGCCTAGGTCCTTTTAAATGTTTGATGCAGTTGAAAGACTCAGAAATAGCTCACCGTATCAAATATGTAGGCAACATCATGGCCGACATCAGCGACTAGAAGGCTGTGATCAATAACTGCATCACAGATTAAAAAATCACTTCAGCTGTGGAGTGCTTCTCCATACAGGCGGCTACAATAAATGCTCCAGTGAGAGAGAAGGAGGGATGCTTAGAAAGAGGAAAATGAGCCTCATTTTAAAAGTTTATTACCTTACACTCACTCAATCACATTGGTTTAACAGGCTGTCAGAGAATCGATAAATACTGTAGTGTTGCCGTGGATATCCTCTTCATGCATTGAGTTTGCTGCTACTATGGTTACTAAATCTCTACTAAAAGAGAAACAAATCACTCACAACTTTGACCTTACGAACCGGTTGCCTTGGAGACCCGTTGGCAAAAGGGTTTACTGTACCATTAAGTGGGTTACAGGGCAGGTGGGTGTTGTCCTCCACCCTTCCCATCAGGAATAACTGACAGTATGGTTCTGATGGACACGCTTCTCATGCCAGTTTTCAATATTATTAGTGCTGTATTTAGGAACACAAGCTAATCTTAAATACAGATACCAATGTCATTTTCTGAGGTATTACTGTTTTTATCACAGTTGTCAGTTTTCACAGTCACTTTGGTACTATTTTCGCAAGCTGGCAAAGTGGTACTTTTCGAAACTCTCTGCAAATTGTTCACACAATAGACTGATTCAAAAAATCAAAACCACACTACCATTGTCTCAAAACTCAAGTTTCCATAAACATGATATTTAACTAAGTCAATACGGTACTGAATAATGTTAGATTAAATCATATCTTTCAAATCATCATATGAATGTTATTGTACTGAAATGTACAGTTGTCACATAAGACAGTACACATTTACATTTAGGCTTTTAGTAGACGCTTTTATTCAGAGCGACTTACAATGTGAGAAGAACATAGAAGCGAAAAATCAAAAACGATAATAAGCATCAGCCATCCGTAGATACAATTTTAAGTACAATATTACAATGCTACTGCAGTACACTCACATTACCTCACAATTAATTCCTCTACCTCATAGTGTATTCTGGTCCATATAACACACTTCAACTGGTGCTCGCATGAAAGAAACACAACAGACAGTCCTAGGCTTAGTTATCACCTATAGTTGTCAGTGATTCAGCCCAAAATCCTCAGAGTTTGACATGCAAACATCTCTCAAATAAAACACTCATCCATAGTGATCAGGCCACTGATGCTCCCACTGTGATAAATGGTATTTTATTCTGTAAGTAGTCAAATCACAGCTGATGTCCTTCATTTCATCGTCACACACTTACACACCCACCTGTATGGCTCGTGTTGCCACTGAACTTGAACTCTACACATAATGATGGAACGCTGTTCTCACCTCACCTCTAGGTGACAGTGATCACCCACCTGGGCTGTATTTTATAAAACAAAATATTATAATTTCATATTATTTTAACCCTCGTGTTCTGTTGAGAATTACTGTACTCACTGGTGTTTGTAGATGTGCCAGTGATTTATGTGTACAAACTAATACTATTAATTAATTAACCTGTTATTGTCCCTTTAAATTTTTACTATGCTGGAGATACCTACAAAGAATTTTGTAAATGTAATGCTTGCTTGTGAAAATAATATCCTATTGTTAATAAAAGGAACAAAGGAAAAAGAAAGAAAACCAGTGCGGGTGATAATAACTCAAGCTGGTATATCTAAACCAGACTGTCACGTTACACAATGGTTTTTCCTGTTCTGAACAAACAACGTATGTGATTCTGTGGGAATGGTAAATCAATACACTTATTATTATTTCCATATCTAAGTGATATATTGATGCTGGTCTAAATTATATGATTTGTAGTGTCAGTATTTATAATAACTATTTGTGCTGTTTATTGTAATGTATAACATTGCTTAAATGTTGAAAAGATGGAATAGCAGGTTCCAGGATGCTCCACCTGTAGTTATGAGCGCCCCAGTCTCATAAAATTAGATTAACTGTGGATTAACTGTCTCTCTCTCTCTCTCTCTCTCTCTCGCTGTCTCTCTATCTTGTCTTATCTTGCCTTGCCTTGCCCTGCCTTCTGTCAAATGAAACCTGCACTGAGTTTGAGCCAGAGCTCCTACTCTTGTATTATTAAATACACTGACCAATGTTAATTAAACGGAGCTGGGCAAAGCTAAATCCAGAAACAGTCCCCAGTGCTGCCCTATGGCTGGAGGAACACTGTAAAATCAGGGGCTTATTAAAAATGGGAAGGCAGTGTCCTCTCTCCATAGCCCACCGAGAATGTAATTGTTCTGTCCTCACGACACAGGGCCCCTTTGAAGTCTCCTCATTCATTTTTCTTAAGCAGATTTCCTTTATTCGTTTTTTTCCCTTTTATTCCCCTCCTCTTTTATTCCGGTGCCATTTCTGCTATTTGCAGAGGACCAAAAACTTCAGATGATCAAGGAGGTCTGCAAAGGAAAGAGTCACAGTATATATAATTTGTCACAAGTTATTTACAATATAATGTTTGACCTAAATCACAAAACACACACCATAAACTGAGATACTGCATTACTTCAGTCAATCACAAAACTTTACCTCAAGGATCTTTCGAAACTTGCATGGAATGCAGAAATGACCCCCTCTTGTTTGCCATCACTGGAACAGAGGTGCGACAAGACTGGATGACAGAATTATGGGCTAGAAAATCTATTGTCAGGTGAAATATCTCTCAGGAAGGTATTAATTTGGCAGCCGTTTGGGTTTTTGTGTATGCAGGTGAGCGAGTATGTTGGCAAAGCAGAGGTTATAATATGATTACTCTCTCCAGAGGTGTTTTTCTGCTGCTAATATTGTTGTTATGGTGACATGTCCCCTCAGATTAAGAACGCAGCCGCGAATGTTCTACGAGAGACCTGGCTGATATACAAACACACCAAACTGATGAAGAAGATCGACCACTCTCGTGTACGCAAACACCAGAGAAAGTTCCTTCAAGCCATTCACCAGTAAGAAAATTCACCACCTCAATACACACACACACACACACACACATTACAGTTTTTTTCAATACAGTTTAAATTATCTGTTTGTGTTCCATTTATTCCAGACCTGTTTGCTCAATCACTTAAATAGCTTATAAAGTATTCTCAGGGCTATGAGGGGTATTCTCATACTAGAGAGTATTTGATTGGCCACAAATGTGTAGCACAAGTCATTCATAATCATTCCAAGAAAAGAGTTTTCCAAGAGTAATTGAATATGCTTTTTGCCATAAGTAAATTTTGTACTGTAAGTTTCTATATACTACTGTACTCCTAAAGACATGGACTGAAAGTGTATTATGTTTCTCATGATTCAGAAAATGTTTTTGAAAAGAGAAATGATTTGTGACATTTTAGTTTTTTAGACCCTGTGATCTGTATGACAACCATAAACGTGACCCAAGTCAACCATTATCCCCTGCTGGGGATGTTTAATTTGGCTGAACTCTGACTGTTTTTGGAGCTTTTTTCTGAATGTTAGCTGACTGGGGCTGAGATGCTAATGCCGTCCTCTGTCTCACCACATACAGACTCATCATTTTAACAACTCTAATCCTCCTTGCTCTTGTTAAAAACAAAGCCTTTTATTTTAAAGACTGCATGACTTATAAGAAATCCCACACTCGTAGAATGCTTTTAAATCCAGTGCTTTTAGGATTCATTCTGTAATTATGCATTCATCTCAGATGACGGCAAAACAAATAAACAACAAAACAAATAAAGAAAGCTGATTAAATTAATTAGCCATTTGTCGGGTTTAAAATTGAGGGATGTTGGTGCTACTGAGACTTAATGGGCTGCATGTGGCATTTATGTGTGTGTTTTATTTTATTATAGATTGCGAAGTGTTAAAATGGAGCAAAGAAAACTCAGCGATCAAGCCAATACCCTGGTGGACTTATCAAAGGTAAGACTACTGTAAACATCAGACATTACTCTCACACATGCAAACGCACATATAAACACAAATCACAGACATGGTCACACATCAGAGCCCACGCATATGCACGTTACATCTGTTAGGAAACAGCGGACACCCACTCACATTTTCAATGACATTGTGTTCCCTTTCCTGCAAAATTAACATGCACCCACGTCCAAGGTTGCGAGTACATGCATGGCAATGCATAGTACCCAGTCACACACATACCTTTACTTTCCCAAATATATCTCAGCATTCAACTGTTTCCATGTTGACCCGTTTGTTTCTGTGGCTTTGTGTCTCCTAGCAACCTGAACAAGTGTTAAAGCAGGGATGACAGTAGAAGAGAGGCAAGAGGGAGAGGGTGGGAGGGGAGAGAGAATGACAGAAAATGTGTGCAATTCAAGATATCTTTTGTGATGTCTGTGTGTGTGTGTTTGTGCGTTTTTACTGAATACACCTCTTGTTTAGTGCCTGTGTGTATGTGAGTCTGTGAAAGAGAGAGAGTAGTCGTGTATGTGTGGACTGTGCATCATTTTTGTATAGCTATTTGAAGCTGTAGTGCAGTGTGCATTTTTTGTGTGATGCCTTTAGCTTTTCTTTGTAGGATTTTTTATGTGCTTTGTATTAGAAGCTACTTAACTGCATAGTCTTAGATACATTGTCATTTTCGCAAAATTTTCAAACCCTTTCAAACCCATTTCTTTAAAGGGATAGTTAATCTATAATGCAAATTCTGTCTTTATTTACCTAGCCTCATGTTGTCCCAAACATGATTTTATTTTTTATATCGAACACAAAAGGATATATCTAGAAGAATGTCCAAATTTGCCCTTTTCCATACAATGAAACAGACAGAGAACAGCTGTGGTCACTATTCAGTTTCTTTGTATGAAACTATCCCTTTAACTTCCATTTCTCTGTTCTTATTCCCAGCTATCCAATTTTCTCTGGACTACTGTTACACCAGAGAAAAGTTTTATTGCTCAGAGGTTGCCCTTTCAAAGCACAGGAGACCTATTGGAGATCTCCGTTACAATTTTTCACAGCACCAGTAAAAAAAATGTAATCGTGCTAACTGGCCAGAATTGTCAGAATCAGAATGGACCGGTATGGTTTCATGATTACGTGGTGCTGGAAAAGCTTTTGGTAATCTTGTTGATTTAGAGATGATCTCATTACTGTCTAGGCGAAACAACTCAGGTATTAAAAAGATCTAATTTGTGACTTTCCTCTCTCTGTTGGATCGTTCTCCTGGCCCTTTACATTATTTCTACACTCTCCCTTATCCTTTGACACCTCTGACACTTTCTCTATCTCTCCTGTAGCTATCCCCCCTTCACTTCCCTTCTCACCACAGTATTTCTCTCTAACTACACTCTGTTCTTTCTCTACATAGATGCAGAGCGTCATGTATGAACTGATGTCAGAGTTGAACGACCGCAGCGAGGATCTGGAGAGGCAGATGTTAAGCCTGGAACAGCGGGTGGAGCAGCTGACGGCCGGTTTTAATGCCCTGCCTGCTCACTTGTCCGCAACGCTCAGCGTTCAGCACGCCGCACTCGTTCAGCTCCTGCGCGAGCGAGACGCCAAGGTCCTGAACCCCACTGTGCCCGCTGTGCTATCACCAACCACTGCCGGCCTGCCACTAGCCAATCCACCCTCCAGCTCCATCACCACCACGGCCCAGCTCGCCGAGCACAGCCCCAACACCAGCACCGCCAGCTGCTGAGAGCACTGGTGCAGGCAGGGCCTACAGGGGCGAGAGATGGACCCATAATAAAAAATATAGAGGAGTGATGACATAACCATAGACAAACATACACATTAATGCACTGTAACTACAAGTATTAAACAGCTTACACCAGAGAATATGTCATAATGGAGAGGCTGTCATTTGCACAAAACCCCTATGACAAAACTGCCATATTTCATGTAGTCCATAACCAGGACAGACTTTACGGTTAACATGAATGTATACATTTCAGAAAACACTTAACACATCAAATACATGTTAACATGCATGGACACACACTCACACACTCTCAATATGTCTTTGCTACCAAAGTGCTCTGTCTATAGTTGACTGAAACAGACTTTTGTGTGTGTTGAAAAATAAGGGATTGGGGTGTTTAGATGGATATATGGTATATAAATAATCAAAGCCTGAGAATGTTATGATTGACAAATCATGACATATATCTGGACAGCACTTTTATAAGGTCTGAAAGAGACTAACAGCCATGAGCTCAGCATTATTACTAAGCGAGACGTTGAAGCCAGTTGATACATTATAAAACCACTGCATCAAGGTGGAACAGCTGCTCACACGGAAATAACTGTAGAATGAGTGATTATAGTCATTTTCTGAGTGGAATTGCTTCTATTATAATGGTGTGTTGGAATAAGAGACTATTTTACTTCTGACCCCATTTCAACGGAGACCATTTTGAAAACTGACTAATAGTGACACCCTGTGGCCGGAATACTGAATTATATCCGCTTGGAATATTGTACAGTATGCTATTACTGAAACTTAGCTTTGTATCGCTCAGTTTTTTACCATTAATAATTAACGCAGTTATAGCTCATATTTATTACAATTACACAAATAGCATTCTTCTCATTCGTCATGGAAATTATGATCGCTGTATAAATAACGATTTTATTAATATTAATTATAGATAAGGGAGGTGCCGTTTGAGGTTAAAATTATTTTGTAATTTTATTTTACCAGAGAGAGTTAATAAAGTATATATCTATACATGACTGTGTCTATGTGTGCGTGTCGTTGTGTACCTGACAAGACCATGCATAAAAAAACCTGAAATTGCCAGGCTGTCACCCACACGGTCTCTGGTGATACTTTCAGTGCAATTTATAAAGTTTACATCACATTCATGTTGCCTTTGAACAACAGCAACAGTTCTGGGCGTCCAGTGATGACTAAAATCACAGGTGTCATTATACTCTATTAATACTGTATTATACAGGTGTCATGTCGCTTTATGGTCGTGTCTTGGCATCAATTGCTTTGTAAAACATTATTATTCAGCCATCAACAGTATTCAGTATTTGTGTACTGTAGTTGATTGTAGAAGTGTAATTTTAACATGACGATGGGAGAGACAGAGCGGTTTGGGAGATTTTGCTAAGGTAATTATTACATTGAGTCTGACCAAACTTAACGTTTCCAAGCTGCTGTTATCTCTCAGCACTCGTGTGCCTGTGAACATCACGCTGATAGCACTGAGAGGATGTTACAAATGTTGAGTGACGGGCCGTGCAGGAAACTCCGCTCAACACGCTATTCTGTCTCATTACGAGCTGTCATGTCTGACAGGTTATTAATTCAAGCAGTTACGCGACGGGGCAGGATCTGTGCCTTCACTAAATTATAAAGTTCAATTGAATTCAAACTATTGCTATTCATGACGTCATTTCAGGGATGAAACGCCCTAATTTGCATATACCAACATTTCTATATAATACACCAATAAATACACCAATTTAAATCAGTTATTTTAACACAACCTGCTTAGATGTGGTTACTGCTCTGCAATCGATGTGCAGGTGTGCATTTATATAAAATAGAGGTGTGTTGTGATAAATTAAGATTAAAACACAAATATTTGTGGCGGGAGTAATTGAGGGCCCTTAATAGTAACATTATTAACATTATCCCAACATAAACACTGATATAGTGTTTTAATGAAATTGAGTAAGTAACAAGTGAATTTTGAATGCAAACATTTTGTGAACTTTTATTTCAAATTTGTTTAAATGTAAACAATGAAGAGCAATACAATTAACATACTGTATTAAATTATTAGCAGAAAATAATATATAAGTATTAGGGAATCTCAATACAGGGTTTCCCTTTGGACCACTGCGATCCTCTTTTGTTCTTGCTGTTGGTATGACTTTAGGGTGTCCTCCAAGCTTGAGAGTGACTCCAGTCAGCCCTCCATATCTGCTGCCCATGTCCTCCTGCAGTCAGCAGTGTTTTGTGTCTGCTCTGTCCTCTCCTCAGGCTGTTCCTGTCCATAGTGTTTTTCAAGCACATGACCCTGGTGAGGAGTTATTAGGGAGGTGGTAGATAGACATGCATTTTATTTCCTGCAGGAGACACAGAACCATTAGAGTGGTTTAAAAAAAATTTCTCAAGCAATTCAAATCAAATTCAAGAATCATCATTACCATTTTGCATATGAAAAAATTAATTGCCCGTTTGCACTGCTTGAATTAACAAGTAAATGCAGCATTTATATTGCATAGCATCTGCCCTTATTGGTCTAATAAAAAGTGACATCACCTATTCCCATTGTAGTGACAGGTCACATTCTGCGCTGATGTCATCATTGACCGCATTGAAAGAATTCAACCACCAGACAGCTTTTTACTGATGACCCACCCCTGCAACTGTCTGTCCAGGCGTTTGACACTGAAGGTACTTTTCATTTGCCAAATTACATTGGGACACTGGAATGTAAGTACGGGAAGTTTGTTTTATAGTTTGAAGCTTATGACTGTGTTCTGTTCTTGGCCTGATATACAGGAAATACTTTCAGCTGTCTGGCTGGCTTGAAGTTTAATTGGAGGCTGGCAAAGACATCGGATGCAACAGAGACAGTGAGGTGAACAAGGGTCTTAAAATGAAGAGGGAGACAGTAAAAAAGAGAAATAATGCATAATGACAGCAACAGATGCAGGGCTCGACAACAAGGACGGTCTGATGGCCAGAGGCCAGTTGGAGAGAGTTTTGGGCCAGTTGATGGAACCGAATTTCCGTAACAGATTGTTGTACATTGTTGATGCCCATTGTGCAGATTTAAATATGTTAGCAGGGAAAAGTTGTCTGGCTAATGTAATGTGGAGCAGAACTGCTGCTACGTTTCACAGCATCCAACACAAATTTTTGTGGGTGCTCACTAGGCCGAATGAGAAGTCTATACTACTATTAAACTAAAACCTGAGTGGCCCCCCCTCTCATCACAGGGTCCAGTCCACTGTTTCTGATTGGTTCCTGGCAGGGCAAATAAAAATCTGATCTACTGACCTGACCAGGCCAGCAGAAAAAATGTTTAGCCCTGGTGTGTTTGAGAAGGTTATGTAAACTTAACAAAAAAGATGAATGAAACAGAAGAAGTGACTGGAGGAGACTGAAGTCCTGATTTCTGTTATATGTAGGTTTATATGGCACTGTGTGTGTGTGTGTGTGTGTGTGTGTGTGTGTGTGTGTGTGTGTGTGTGTGTGTGTGTGTTGATAGATAGGTGTTAGCATGCAGAAGCAACCAGTGTGACTTTCTTTGTGATAGACAGACTACACCTAAGGCCAAAGGGGGACACGTACCTTCTACAGGGTTCAGCTATCAAATACAAAGTGTGGAAAACAGAGACAAAATGAAAGATTGGCATAACAATGTACACCCTGCTGAAAAGACCAGCTTAAATCAGCATCAGTTTTCTAGCTGGTTTATGTAAATTAATGCTGTTTGGGTGATGGTCATGCTGATCACTAACAAACAGTGTTGGTCAATTAGCACGGTCTTTCTGATGTATAAATTTGCTGATTAAGCTAGCTAAGAAACTAGCATGCCAGCATTAAACATTTTTTATTTATAACAGGACGTACTGATATATTTTGAAAGTTCTATTTGTTTTCTCTTTGCTTTCTCTGACTTGATATTAAAGTTCAGAATTCAATACCCTGTTATTGACAAAGGAGTATTAAAAATGTATGCCTGTTTGTTATTCTAACACTGTTTTATTCCAGGAAAAGATATACCCACAGGGCACATTAGGACAGCTCTGGGATGTGCTTATCTTCTTTTTTAAGCTAACTGAATGCATAAACTAATTTAGAGTAGACTAAACTTTAAGTAGATTAAATGGTTTTAGATATAATTATAAGTAGACAGTGTCCAACACACATTCACATGAACACACACTCGGTATATGTAGAATATGCCAAGGTGATGGATTTTAAACCTTCTTAAGCCTTCTTGTCCCAGGAACATTGCCTGTGTCAGATTGGTTTGTAACCAGCATCTAATTTCTCTCTCGCTTGTCTGTAGAGGTCACTCTGTCAGAGGAGGGATACAAGCTGGTTGTGGATTAACACAGAGGCAAAATGGATTATCTGTGTTAACCAGGAGTCAACTACTGTCACAGCACTCAAACTGGGTCATTCAACATAACCCCATGCAAAATTTAAAACCACACCACTGGTTTTATAAGAGCAGTTATAAAGTCAATTTAAATGCATTGGTCTGTGTGCCTGTCTCAGCATTAGGTATTAAAGAGAAAGAGGACAGACGGGTGTTGGAGTCAGAGAGGCAGTGTTATTTTACTGTCCGTATCCATGACAACAAGGGTCATTTGGTTCACCTGTCACAGGTTGTGCTTCACAGTTATCAGTAAATGCTCCATTGCATCTCTTCACCTGACAGAAGCACAACATCTGAACATTGTTCAGAAATAGTTCAGCAAAAATTAAAAACATTATGCAGTTGTTCACTCTCATACTGTTCCATTAATACTGAAGAATATCCTTGCCATTGTTTTCCGAAAGTGAATGGTGGTAAATAGGAGTTTTGGACAGCCCAGGTTCCCATTCACTTTTATTGTATGAAAAAGAGTGGCCAGAACATTCTTCACCATTGTATTCATATGTATTTGAAACGATATGAGAGCCAAATATGATGCCAGCATATTCATTTTTAAGTAAATTGTTCCTTTTCCTCCACCTCTTTCTGTAGAATATGGTTATTGTTTTAAAAGAAGAGCCAGAGGGGTTAGTGACATTAAATTCCTTTCCTGATTCCTCCTGCCACCTCCTAAAAGCTCATAGGACAGGAAAGACCTCAATACAGGCCTCATTTCATAGCATCACCTCTGAGGTAATACACACACATTCACAATATTCATTCTTCAGAAGATCTGTCTTCATCTGTTTTCATTGTGCAACCTTCTAGACATAATATATACATTTAGACATGCTTATATACTTTAACACATACATTCATATCAGTGTTTACTGTATTGCCATAACCATACAGAATGGTTGGGTGAAAAGTTTGTTATGTGCTGGAGTTTTCTTTCCATTGGCCCATGGGTTTAATTACACAATCTTGATGTCTCGTAACATATGATGTGAAATATCTTGCTTCTGGGATTATATTCAGTACAATTGCTCAGTTTGAAAGGTTCAATGAGCTATTACACAAAAGTACAGTTCAATTTTATTGAGTAAATGGCACAAGCTGTTTGCAGATCCAAAGGGGGCAGCCCCAGCTGAGAGGGCATGATAACACAGCAAACAGGAAATGAGGACCCACACAGTGTGAAGTGTAAAGAGAGGCATGGGATGTGCTGGGAAACCTATTGTTTATAAAGGAAAAGACAGCGTGTTGCATCTGAGGGAGGCCACTGTGGTGGCAAAAGATGAAATGCATCATATGGAGGGTGGGGGGGGTGTGACGTCTGAAAGTGGGAAACGTTGTTCATTAGTTTTGGTCGGCAACTTCATGTCGATTCCATGTTCACTTATAAGGATCATTTGTTAGATTAATGGGACAAAAACAGAGGTGAAACCTTCCAAACTGCCTCCAAGGGAAATCATCTTTTAGTCAGGCATAAATTTCCATTTGGACCCAGAAGTGAAGGTTGTGGTGCAATATATTGGTTTTAGTTGCACAGGTATTATTTTACCTCACTGGTTAATGTGATATCCATCTTGGGCCTTTTTTAGGGGTCTTGGGTGCTTTTAGTTCCATTATATTCTTTTAAGTAAATTGTTAATCACAGTTACATTTGTGTGTTATGTAATAGAATGACACATCATCCCACCAAACAGGTTGTGGCAAGTCCACAATAAACTTTACCAGCACAACACTAAGGTTGAGTTCAAATATTGTTTATTATATGTGTTTGGGGACAATGACTATCACAGATTCTGTATTTCCAGGTGGAGGGGGAAAATAACTCTTGTTGGAAGTTTCTGTTCATGTTGCCACATTAACAGGAAAAGGAGGGGCCAGGTTGAAATTCAAGCTTTGGATTTCAAAAACCCTCTACATAAAGTATTTGGGCAGGTACAATGTATGCTCACAGATATGTTTACAAATATAAGTAAACAACATATATGTCTTAACATATATTTATTATTGTTTATGCACAGGTAATGGTTGTGAGACCCAGCCAGTTGCAGCTGGTGCCTCAGAGGGATTACTCAGTGTGGGGGACAGGATAGACCTTCCCATCACTCTATGGGGCATCCAGGACCTCCCACACTTGCTCCCATACACACATAGACTTTAATACACATTTATACAGGAGCACCAATGCAAACACTTAGGGACTGCTTCTACCATACACACAATCCTCAATCAAAGACCCTACTGAACCTACTGGCATCTTTTCTCCATCACTGCATACATACACCCTCCATCCACCCTCCACTGATTCATTCCGTTTTCTGTATCTTTTATCTGTAATGGCACCATATTCATTCATCTGCCTGCTCTAATTGTTAACCACAGGTCATATTGAACATGAGAAATTAGTGATTACTCTCTCTCTCTTTCTTTCTTCCTCTCTGTCTCCTGCCTTATTTAGGACTTCCTCCGCACAGCACCGCAAATTAAAATAGAATTAATTAGTTCATTTCTCCTGCTTTAATTTAAAGCACTGAGAAAATCAATAGACTCTCTCTGTGTGTAATCCGGTTAGTACATTAGCATGTATAGAATCAAAGTGATGGAGTGTGTGTTTGGCAGAAGATTTATGAACGTTAACTTGCACAGCTGTCTGGCATGCGAAGCAACATGAATCATAGCATTCAGAGAATAAAACTTGCATTAGTTCAACACGAACAATAATAACCAACAATATACTGTTACATCATCAAAATTAGCTTCTATCAAAAAAAAAAAACTTTCTTGTTTCCAACATACTTCACATGAATTCCATGCATAACTATTTTTAACCAGTCAGGACATCACATGTAAATAATATCCTTTATGGTTTCTGCTTTCAGGGTCTGTGTCTCCAGGTGATGGTTTCTGTAAAGGGGTTTTAAAGCTATTTCAGAGGGTCACACTGCTGTTACCATCACAATGGATACAACATTAAGGAGACAACATCACTGGTGGCCTACAGCCTCCTTAAAGCATGTGTGTGTGTCTGCGCAGATCTGTGTGTGTGTGTGTGTGTGTGTATGATTTGTTCCAAGTGTCATGTCTCTGTAAAGGGCCATTTTTCATCCCTATGGTGGCTATTTATTAATATAATGAACCGTTAGACGATAGCAGAAGATTAATGTGAAAGTGGGCTGCCCTGATCTCTGATGTATGACTCTGTAGCATGTCAGGGACATAGAGAGCAACCATGCAGGACAAACACAGTCATGGGAGTTTAACAGAACAGCGCAATAGATCAGTGCCGGACTTTTGACAGTCTGACACTAATAAAAGACACAACAACTTTAACAAGGACGCTATCATGAACACAGACTGAGTAAATTTGCTTTCTTTCAATTGCTTTTATCTGAGGTTTATCTCTCATACGGTTGTATTTGAAGGGGTCCTTAGCCTTGGCCCCCATCTGTTTCTATAGTTACATGTAGGCTCAATCAGTGGGGGTGTCACCGTGGAGACATTGAGTTTAGCAGAAGCAAGGCCATCTCGGCATGCGTATCGGGTCACATGCACCGCTGTGGGAGAACTGTTCGGGAAATGTCCTAGATTGCAATATCACACATGTATCACTCATACGTGCTGCAGAACACGGTACTGTGACATTCAGAACTGAACTGAAAGTGCCTTTAAACGTTTAGTTTCAGTGCATCAAAAAACTGGATGCAGAAATGCAATCTTATGTAATGTAACTACTAAAATGTAATTGAATTCCAATGAGTGAAAATTGTAGTTAGATTTATTTTTTTAGAAATTAAACGAGACGTGTTTTTTTTAAAAAACATTAGATCTAAAATGTACAGTCTACTTCCCTTTAAAGAAGTGTAAAAATACACTTACACACTGTAATTTTATTGGCTTATTGGGAAATAACTGTTGGACTAATAAAACTTGTCTGTCGTGTGACTGTGTTACATTTCTATATGCACATTAGTTTCTTTCTCTCCCTTTCATTCCAATTTGAATTCTAAATCAACATCCTGTGAGCTTCACAACCAATTCAATTCAAATTCCAGCTCATGAGTTGAAAGGACAGTGAAAGCAGTAACTCTGAATGTTGCTCTGCAGCATAAGTTATTCATGCTCTGTATATGTGAGGCCTCAAAACCTTGTTCTCTGTATGTTTTTCATATATATGCATGTTTATGCATGCAGTGGCTGGTCTTTAGATGTGGTAATACTCCAGGTCCATTAAATGAGATGCCCGCAGTCGAGGAGAGCCGGGTTCAGGTGTCATGTGGTGGACCTGCTAAGCTTTCTCTTTTCTCGTGCACCACCCCCTCACCTTCATGCATCCCTCTGTTCTCCAGTCACAGAGCCTGCCCTCAGCATCAGTACCCCTGTGGACCGGTGAGTAGTACATGCTGTCCTCTCTCTCAGAATCTCTCTCTTTGCCCCCTGCTGCTTTTATATTCTTACACGAACTCTCTTATGATTCAATCGTTTTCCTCTCTTTCCTTCACCTGCCCAGACCTTTCTGTCTTTTCCTTTTTTCATTTTCTCGCCCCCAGGTGTTTCTCTTTCTCTCTGGTTCACCCCCACACCCACACCAGACCTCCGTCTCTCCTTCCCTCTTTCCGCAGCTCTCATTTGCCATGCAATTATGTGTGATATGCAGGGTGAAGTGTTATGGCCGTTTCCATAGTAACTGCATGCATGGGGCCTCGGTTGTGTTAGGGTTTTGTGAGGGCTTTTCCGTAACCGACGCACAAAAAACACAAGTAATCAATACAATCTCTGATATACTTTTACTCTCTGTGTCTCTGTGTTTAAATGTCACTTTATATCTTTAATAAAAATGTTGGTATTTGGTCATTAGTTAATAAATGTTTTTTGTTGACAAGACAGTCAGAGAGGCAAAGATTGCATTAGATTTACCGATCTAACGAACCAAATCATTACTCAAAGCAAAACACACACACAGACACTGATGGAAAGAGTAATTATAAACAGGCAAAGTGCCAGTGACTGCATACTCACTTATTTGCACACATACAAATATTTTCAAAAACAATGCTGTGTTTGTGTGTGTATACACCAAGATTGTTTATGCTATATAAAACTAATTAACTGCAAAGAAAAAAAATTAGCTGCACATTCCTGCCCCTATTTAATCTAAATATGATTGATATTTTTGCCACCTTTTGTTTAAAGATTCATTCATGCATTAACTAGGTTCACAGCTGATTATAGAGCACTAAATCAAAAGTTTATTGCCTTTCTGCTATATTTGACACATACCCTGCGTGCCTTTTATAGTGAGATAGGTACAGCTTGACTTTATCATTTTATCATTATTTATTTAACAAGGTGACGCTTTATCTCTTTCAATGTTTGGACCTCCTTTATTCTCATAGAATGACTCTGTTATAATTAAATATCACATTACCATATTCTTTGATGTCGTTTGGCACTCTCTCTCTCTCTCTCTCTCTCTCTCTCAGTGTTCTGTGTACAGCAGTAGATTCTGCCTTGCAGTTGCCTGTTATTGACCAGAAGGGGGAGCAGTTAGACAATTTCACTTCATGATCTGCAAAGTGTAGCACCTCTGACCCTGGTCTCCTCTCGATGTCGCCCCAGTCCACTATGAACCTGGTCGACAAATCAACTCGGTTCGTGCAAGTTTGTTTACACAGTCCGGTCTAATTTTGTCACTGTTGCAATTTTCTGGTTCTCACAATGTAAACGTAAACGTGATTCTGATTTTGCTATTGTTATTAAAGCCTGGCAGGTGTTTTAATCCCATACAAAGATACAAACTGTTAACGTCACTTCAGGGGTGTGTGAAGATACTTGCGTGTGTGTTGATTTGTGCTGTTATGTGTATAAAGTGGGATCTAGAAGTCTCCCAGAGATCCCACTGAAAATTTGGGATTAAGAATCTAATTTACACTTTAACTAATTTAAATTCATTTTATTTTTGTTGCTTTTCACACGTGTCTTGTTGCTGTACAGAAACATTTAACAGAGAAAACGGGATAACAAAAAAAATTACATACAAAACAGAAAAATAAACACATAAAAATTATTATTATGAAATAAAGATAACTGTGGCAAAGAGTAAAACATTTCATAAGGTGTTATAAAAATGACGGGCTGAATCAGGCTCAATTTGGTGGATCCTTCCAGCTAACAGAAAACATTTTCAGAAAGTTGGCATTTGGTATATATTGATATAACTGAGAGGTCTTTTTCTCTCTATATTAAGTCTACAGACTCCAGCTGCCCTGCTTTTCTTTCCTGTCTCCTCCACCTCAGTTCAGTCTTCTGTCCTGCTCCCCTAAGGGCCACTGTTCCATTGTCCTATAACCAACATCAACCTTTCCTCCCAGCAGCCTGTGGCTGACACCACTGT
Organism: Ambastaia sidthimunki; assembly: GCA_036877625.1. Classification (NCBI taxonomy): domain Eukaryota; kingdom Metazoa; phylum Chordata; class Actinopteri; order Cypriniformes; family Botiidae; genus Ambastaia; species Ambastaia sidthimunki. The sequence continues at coordinate 17,905 of JAZGTK010000567.1, forward strand.
GACTGGCACTAATGACATGCTCAGCACACTGCAGGTGAAAGGATGGATTTTTCCACCGTAATTTTATATACTGCATATTACATTACCGGTCAAAAGTTTGAAAAAATAAAATAAAAAGTATAACTCTGCAAACTTAAAAGTTAACTAATCAAAACTGATAAACATTCGATGTGAATTAAATTACACAAATGTAACTGGAAGTTCTTCAATGTAGTCACCCTTTGCCTAGAATTTGCAAAAATGTTTTTTTGACCTTTTATCACCCGGTTACTTAAGGAATCAACCTGAGAAGGTTTTTTTTTTAAAGAGTTTTGAGGGTGTGCCCCTGTATCCTACACTCTTATTGGTTGATTTTTCTTTCTTATTTGGTCCAAATCACCCGTTTAAAAAACCTGTAGAAAAAAAGTGGGCCTTCCTAGACACGCATTGCATTTTCCCCCTAAAGTAAAACTTTTTTTATCCCCATCTCTTAATATTAATACAGAAACAAGCAGATGCTTTTGCATTAAAGCTCTTTTGCAGAGTTTCTTGAGTACAGCACATGTGATGAATTGCAATAAATGTATCACTACAACACACAGATAAATGAAAAATGAACCTTTATTTAAAGTGACAGGGAGAGAGAGACAGGTTTGGTAGTTATACGCCTCAATCCAGCAAGCTCTGTGTTCAGACAGCACTTTTCAAGTTTTCTTGTACTCTTCTCGGTTAAGCTTTCATCTCCATTTTACAGATCAGGAATTATGGCCCCATTATGGGCGGAGTCACCGAAAACCCTGCGGAGCAGCCAATCCTGTCTCTCCTCCCACGGTCTCCCTTGTTCTTGCAAATCAGTTAATGAGAGACTAGTGCTGCTTTCTCCTGAACGAGCATCCTGTTAACAGACAGAAGAACAAGACCTTTACAATTCAGTCCATAAATGTAAATTAGATTATAGAGAATAAGCAGAGAGTGTTGCTGAATTGTATTGTAATTGTGTAAAGCAAGATGACAGGCTTACGTCAGCCTTATTCGAAATATCTTCTTAACAAGATTTTACTGTGACCATGTTGCCCTGTTCCAGCTCTCCTGAGACTATAACCACATAAATGTGCATAATGGGGGGAAATATCCAATTCTGTAGCTGGTTGCAAAAAACACCCAGAAAACCCTCAGTAATGTTTACAATTACAACTACCTTCCGTTAGCTGCATTTGACCCTAACATTTATTTGTTCTGAATCCGTCACATCGTTGGTTAGGAACTAAATAAGATGCTGTTAAGTGAACCAGAAACAATCAGCTATTATCTCTCCTGCTTCCTCTAAAGTTTGAAGACAGCAGGGCAGAGTTTCAGAGCTTAACCAATCAGCAAAGCTTTCACTAAAGAAGAGAACAATGATCAAGTGGAAAAACGGTAGGGTGGACTGTGTGGGCATGTTGCCATGGCGCTGGTGTATTTCCAAGTGCATGTATATGCGTCTTATCTATGAGTGCACTTTCAAACATATTTCTCCCACACAAAAATATGAATCCATTAGTCATCCTCTGAAGGCCATATTTTAATGTGCGTTTGTGAGCATGTGACAAGTTCCGATTGCATCGGCAAGAAGAAAATCCCACTATGGTATTCTGCTTGTTTAATGGAGCAGATTTTTCAAGAAACCATGGTGCATTTTCAGTGGAAACCCCCCTTTTATAATATTATAATAGAGTTGTGTTTTAAATGATGTACTATACCCTGCACGCTTGCACTATATATGCTTAACTAGTTAGTGTATACTTTTAAAGGGGTGATGTCCCAAATACCTTCTGTGAGACGGGCCTTTCCTCCGGTGGGCTGACACAGCACTGTAGAGCATCCTACACATAAGACCACAGTCTGTGCGTGACTGAACACTGTGGTGATCTTATAACAGCCTGCAAAAAAGTTAAAAGATCTTCAAAACACAAAAAGCGTTAAGTTTATAATTACATATGCAGGACACGTCATTTTACACACAAGACATGTGCACTTAAATCTCACATCCTCTAAGTAAACAGGCAAAGTACAGTTATAGCAATCAGCTGTGGACAGCAGTAGAAAACAGCTAGTTTGGAGTCCACTTTAAAACATTTTTCCCATTGCTGCATACATATACTTAAAAAGCACTCTGCTATACTAGTTTACTTACATTAGAGTCATTTTCAAGCCCTGTATAGTGTCTACAACCTGTGCTCATGTACACAAACTGTCATCTGATCATCACCTTTCCTCAGGAGTCAATTCCTGCCAGTTCAGACCTGGAACTTAGCAACCACTCTTTTAGTGGTCTTGCTTGTGTGCTCTTGCAGTGTGTGCTCTGGAAACATTACCTGGGCATTTGACATCCATAAAATAGGAGTTGGGGCTCTGCACGAGACGCTTCTTTTTGTGGCGTCTCTTTTCCTCCTCCGGCGTTGGGTGCAACAAGTCCTTCGCAAGCTTAATGTAGAAAGAGAAACAAACTGTCATTCATTTCTGCCAATCAGAAAAAAATCACCTATAATACCCGTGATAAATATTAGCATTATTTAAATAATTTCATAATATAGGCACACGCATAAATGACTGATCGGTCCATAGGCGTGCTGCTATAACGCATCAGCTGTTTGTCAAATAAACGACGGTGCCTTTACAAATGGTGGCCCAATTTATGACACACTGCCATTTAATCTGCCCTATGATAAACAAACGACAGAAATCCGAAGACTAAAGTTAATATCACCAAAACTCAATCATTTATATTCTTAGAACTAAAGTACATAACACCGTGATTGTGTTTCATTGAGCACGTACAGTGTCGATCGCCATGCGTTTCTAAGCACATGCACGCAGCCATCTTGTCCCTCTTATACACATAGCGCACCGTTCGCTCTTTTCTACAAAGTTTTACTATTAAAATAAATGCAACTAAGCTATCGTGATCGACACGACCACGAACACAAAACCTTTCCTCTTTAGTCGATGCGATTTTATCCCAATATAATGCAGGATTAAGTTTTAAACACAGTTGATGGGAATGGCACGCACTTACAGGCATGTTGAGGAGTATAGAGAGGCAGCCGAAAAGGGGGGCTGCCGGAAATACGTGTGCATATGAACGGGGCTTATGAGCAGGGGCAGGAAATACTTACTTGACGTTATATATATATATATATATATATATACACAAAACAAAATATGTATATATATATATATATATACACAAAACAAAATATGTTGATTGTTTACATATAATAGTGTAGTATTATATATAGTATTCTATATAGTATAAACATTCACATGCATTACATAATACATGCATTTATTACATTATAACACAACGCACATATAAAATCATAATGTCGTCCTAATAATGCAATTACATATTGATGTGTTTAAAAATATTTTTACGACTTTTAAAGCCATAGTTAAAACCTGTGCAAATGGCGCCCCCTTGTTGACAGATAATGTTAGCGGTTCTTCGCTGCGCTGCTTTATTAAACCTCTCCCTCCCTCGACGTCAGCTTTTGGGAACTCGGGCAAGGGAAAGTTTAGGGAGAAAAAAAGTGCGCTGTTGTCTATGTATGGATGAATGCTGAACGGCTCTCTACAGGAGAGAAAAGTAGTGCAGTCTTGAAATGGCGAATGCGTGGCATCCGCTTTGAATACCTGGTACAGGCGCTTTTAACGGGCTGGAAGCAAACTTTACCTGTTTCGTGGCATTTTGTAACTTATCAGTTAGCTGGACGGACAGAGGGAACATAGCGAAACTGGATTCACCGGTGACAGTTTTCCAGGGAAAGGAAATCCATGAAGTTTAAAACGGCAACATTTCTCGGTGTCGAGGATTTTAAAGCGTCCACTTTTGTTTGTGGGTGTGTGTTAGTAACGAAACGAGAAACATATTAAAACTTTCTGAAAACTTAACAAACCTGATCAAAACTAACAATGGCAAAGAAATACGACTTCCTCTATAAATTGCTACTTATTGGTGACAGTGGTGTTGGCAAGACATGTTTGATCATCCGTTTTGCGGAGGATAATTTTAATTCAACGTACATATCAACAATTGGTAAGTGTTTTTAAATAACATATTCATAATAAACCTGCTTCCAAAGCTAAAATGATTTTTCGGTACGTTTAAATTGAACTTCCTCGTCATTATAATATAATAAGGTGTAGCGCAAGTTCCTATCTGGTAAAACAAGTGTTCCTGTATGGGTGTAATTTCATGTCAGTACTAGCCCTAACGTCATTTCATTCCTGCTTTAGTAAAACTCAATCTGTCCTGTGGATCATCCTGCGCTTTTCTGCTTTCTTCTATGTTTCCACCTCCTCCCTGATTGCATTTCCGGCCCTCTCCCTCTTCTTTACTTTTGCCAGCCACAGCCTGCCCCCTTCTATCTTTTTCAATCTCTCTTCCCCCAGTAGCCCCCTCCCACCTCATTTCTGCATCAGATTGAGGTCATTCTCTCTGGCATTTAGTGCATTCACCCAGATCTTCAAAAGACCCCCTTCCTCCCTCTGTAGTGTTTATTAAACAATTAGAACAGTGATTGTATCTCATTATGCCACTTTATATAATGTTGCACTTTTATTTCCAGGCCTGTTGTTCTCGTGACTCTCAGTGTTTAATCTGTTCATCCTTCCTTCCTGCCCCTCCTCCTTTATCTCTCTTTCCTTCATGCTGTTGATATCTTTCTTTTTCTTTCCAACTAGGTATTGACTTTAAGGTGAAAACCATTGACATTGAGGGGAAGAAAGTAAAACTGCAAGTCTGGTAAAATCTACATATTATTTTTTGTCTTTTTTTGTTTTTAGTTCAGTGTTATGTTTAGTAAATCTCAGCTGTGAATGTGTTAGTAGAAGTTGTGGAACAACTGTTTTAGAAGCATTTTTACTCAGCGTTTCACAGCTGTACAGAGATCTGTGTAAATAGTGTTACCAGCGTTTTATACACAAAATCCTGTTGCTGTATCTTCAGCTTCTATTTTTGTGTGACAGTGGACTGTCAAAACAACATGCTCAGTGCAAACATGAAAAAGGTGGAGTCTAGTAGAATTTAGCACAATCATGATTTTCACAGCCGTACTGCCAACTCAATAAAATCTGACAAGACTGGCAGCAGGAAGTGCAGAGTCCAGTTGCTTGTAAATGTCATGTTTTTTATGACAAGTGTTCTGAGCCCTTTAAAATGTCTTACATGGGAAACCTGTTTTATTGGGTAGGGACACGGCAGGACAGGAGAGATTTAAGACCATCACTACTGCTTACTACAGAGGAGCCATGGTGAGCACAGAAACAAGCATAGTAACACACAAATACTCACATTCACACACACTTGAAAGTCCAATAGATTCATGTTCAAATTCCCTACACAGTATCCGACTTAAATATTAGTAAATAGTTCTTATTGTGAATTTTAGTTGACATTTATTGAAGAATGGCATTTTTTGAAGAAGCATGTGCCCTTTGACTTGTCATGTGGCTTTTCTTTCAGGGCATCATTCTTGTGTATGACATCACTGACGAAAAATCCTTTGAGAATATTCAGAACTGGATGAAAAGCATCAAAGAAGTAAGAGAGAAAAATAATAATATAAGACACTATAAGAAGTTGGAGCAGGATAGATCTATTCTGTTGTTTGTAACTGCATAGGTAAAGAATGTAACACTTTTATATATGTTTTAACAAGCCTGTGTTTCCTTCCTTACAAGGAAACATGGGTAGAACCTTATGACCTTTAGCATTCCTCTGTATGCTTAGTTTGCACAGCTTCACTCGTTGTGTTAGGGAAACAGACATGCTAATAATGATGAATCATTCTAGCTGTGACTTGTTGGTTTTAAATTATTAACAGATTTTCAGATAGATTCTAATTTTTTTATTAACAAAATACGTCATTGTTAAAATCGCACATATAGTCAATCTAATACAGTCTGGCAGCCTCCATTAAAAACCCATAAAGTGAAACGATCTTCAGTAAATGCGAGTTTCAGGAGTTTCAGTTCTTGTTAGAATGCCATAGAAAGCGAGTCATGCACAGGTTTCCAGAACAGAGAGACAGTGTAAATACCGATGGGGCCTTTTCTTTGAACAAGCTCATGGAGGAAATGAGGAAGTGAGCACATTACTGTCCTGTGTTTCCCAGAATGCATCAGCAGGTGTAAGTCGGATGTTACTGGGCAACAAGTGTGACATTGAGGCCAAGAGGAAGGTGTCAAAGGAGATTGGTGAGAAGGTAAGTTCAATAGCTGTCAATATGTGGGTTTAGAAAAGATGCCCTCCTTGTACATTCAAAAGACATTTTTATAACTTTTATACAGCATGTAAACATACTACAACTTACCACTATTTTATTTGTTGAATTTGAGTCTTTTAGCCAGTGTTAAAATAACAAATGTTTTTATTCACGGGCAATTATTGACAAAACTAACCGATATAAGACTTGCCATCCTAGTTAATTTGTAAGTAATGTCTAGATGTAAATCACATTATTTTTAATAATAAAACAAAACATATTTCCTTTTTCTCTCATTACAGCTTGCAAAGGAACATGGTATACGATTCTTCGAGACTAGTGCAAAAGCAAGCATCAATGTTGAGGAGGTAGAAGTGGATCGATCTCAGATACCTTTACTCACCAAACAACATTTTTTCTGTTTCAGACTTAAAACATGTCAAAACACCCTCTTATCGTGTTACATTCATATGCAGTATAGTCATTTGCAGTTTGTTTATGTTCAGTTTTTCTTTAAATGAATTCTTACATTGGTCAAATGTTCTATTAAGAAATTTCAGTAGCTTCAAGTAAAAAGGCAGTCCTACACAAAACTCTTGCCATTGGTTTAGCTGGTTGCTATAATTGCTCAGACAAACAGAACAGTACTGGAAGCACCACAGTGTTTACACAAGGAAATTAACCTACAAATGGCTTACTTATTAAACCGGCATAGAAGGTATTTTATCTTTAAAAAAATCTTTGCTTCTCTCTGCAGTCTTTTGCCGCTCTTGCTCGAGACATTTTGCAGAAGTCAAGCAAGAAGTCGGTGAGTTGCCAGTATATAGGCCCACTGTTAACTTAAAGCTGTTGTCTGCACGTTCATAAAGATACATAAACACACAGTCGCTCAAACTGACTTAATGAGTAATGTAATAAATTACAACTGCTTATTGGCAGATTACATCATCTCTAAAACCCCACATTTTCATTAGAGAGATCTAAAGTCACAAACTTACAAAGCTGCAGATTTTGCATTGTTATTATTTGTCTCGTATTCACAGGGTCCAACCGGTCGAGAGGTTAAACTTACCAGCCCAGAGAAAAAGTCTTCCAAATGTCTTCTTCTATAGAGACGCCTTCATTTAAAATACAGACTCACTATGCACACAAAGCACTGCAGTGTTAAATGCCAGCATTATTTGCAAAGTGAACATGGAATGCTAATAGGAAGTGGCTTTATGAAATGATGGCTTGTGATGATGGCTTGTAAAAGCGTTATTAAATATATGATAGGAGATATGAAACAAGGATCTGCTTTATAAAACAGGGTTCTGTTTTCATGTATTTAGAGGCAAATCACTTTTTATACTTAATGTTTTTATTTTTGCACTACATAAACAGGAATAGTTTATTGGCTAGGTTAGAATAGAGACAATGTTGTTATTCTGGCTCAAGTTTTGCTCACTTCAGCGTTATTTTAAGTGTAGACATAGACACAAAAACTACCCTTACTGTCCTGTATTGGAAATGTAACTTTTCTTTTGGAATTCATGCAAGGTGAAAAAATGCAACCTAATTTGACAACCGGTATGCAGTTTTTGTTTCAAAATAACGGATGCATGCTTTGAATGTCTGCTGCTATAAAGAGTGAATAACATCTTTTTAAGACTTTGTCTTTTAAACATGGATGAAATAAGTGATTTTAGGATGTTAAATGAATGTTGTGAAATGATGGATTGTGGATGGGAGTATTGTAGTATTCTACTGAAATCAGGTTTGGTTTTGCCACATTAAATATCAGTCTTTCCTTTTCAAATGTTTCACTGCCCTAGTCCCTCTTTATTTTCTATGCTTTCCCACAGCATATTTCTCAGTATTTTAAACTGCTTTCAATAAAGAAAAATAATGTTCAACATTTTAGTCTTCTGTTCATATATAATAATTATTTTATATTGTTTTATGATTTTCTAATTCGTTTGTGATTGTACAGTATCTATTTATGTAGGCTAGTTCTTACCTCTTAAGAACGATTCATTTTCTGCATTTTTAAAGCAATTAAATACTATAAAAATGACTAAACTCAATTATTCTACAGAATGCTTACATTATATATCTATATTGTTAAAAACAGCAACTGAGGATTACCTATACGTGTATTGCCCATGTTCAGAAAGGTCGCCAACGATTGTGACTGTCGACGTGCGTTGCCAAGCAACCGCCCCTCCGGCGCAGCATCAGCACCTAGCGCTGGATGAACGCATTGCCGCATTGGATACATATCTTGGACACGCGGTGCCTGTTAAGTGTACATCTATTTATTTATGCTGAAATTACAGCGGACAACGTTTAAATTAATGGGGTGAATATGATAACGATATTTTGTGTAAATAACACGTGTATGCTCTCCGTCTCAGTCTGACGCGATTACGTAGATCACGGCGCAGTGATGCTCATGTCCGGGATACGGACGGGACGGGAGTCCTCGTGACTGCGGGAGGAAAAGGGGGAGATTCTGTTCAGGCCAGAACTATCTCAAAGGAAACACCGGGGGAAAACATGTCTTCATAAATATTAAAAAAAAGTACATCATTTTAAAAATGGGAACAGCATAGGTAGTTTTGGAAACTGCTTCGTCGCTGGTGTTTTCCTTTCCTTTCGTTTTCGTTTTTTTTTTTTGTTGATACCTTTAGCGTTTTGCTTCATGAGACGTCTTACCCAGGTTCATACTGGGGCTGTTAGCCTCTCTAGTGGAAACGCTGTAAAGATACATTTTGACGTGTGCTGGGCTGGGTTTGTTTCTTTAGTCTTGGTCCGCGCATCCTCTTCTGTGGAGTAGCCAGAAGGCCAAACCTGCTCCGCTGGCCTGCGGATGCGGCAGCCGCTCGGCCTGCTAAAGCTCTGGGTACCGCAATGCCGCGGGGATGGGGAGAGAAAGAAGACAGGTGGGCGATGGATACAAAATCAAGGGATACTGGAGTTCGCAGATGTACGACGCCAATAATAAATGTTGACACAACATAAGTGTGACGATCCAGATGTCCCGTTTAAACACTTGTTATGTGGATCCTAGCCATAGATCCCATTACATTTTCTGTACTGTTCGGTTTGTTTGAATTTTTCCAGTGTACATATTTACAAAGCGGTCTGCATTCGTTTTAAACGCAGCATCATTGTTCTGGATAATATTTTTAGAATAACACCATCTTTTAAACTGAGTTACAAAGTTACATTAATTAACATTTACCAAGACAATGCCATCACCATCGGATTCCAGCAGCGTGGCCTCAATGTCAGGGTCTCGAGGTCTGACTGGTAGTCGCAGAGCAATGTCTGGGAGAACAAGTGCACGTGTGTTGCTTTACCTGGGTTTGTGTCATCTTGCCCTCGGAGCTATGGTGCTGGCCTTCAGCTTCACAAGCCTGGCCTTCACCTCATCACCCCGTGTCAGACAGTCTTGTCCTTTCTGGGCGGGCTTTTTCGTAAGTTTTTTTCCATTTGGGTGTATACAATGGTATATCCTTAACTGTTCATTTGAATATCTATTTTGTTTATTATAACATGTAGTGTCAGCATTGTCCTTAAGTGTAATATGCCATAATTATTTAATTAGGTATAATTAAATAATTCTTAATGAATACATTTTTATTAATTTTTATTTTTTTGTGTAAAAATAATGCATGCAGCTTATATGGCTTATCATATTTAGACACTGCATGAAATACTTATATTTTTTAATATAGACTTTGGCTCAAAACGTTGGCTAATGTTTTAAAAAAATTCTGTGAAAGTTCTCTAAAAGTTATCAGAAAGTTTCTTGCATTAATGTTAGTAGAACCTTTTCTAATGCTATCATATGTATCAAAAACATTATTTATAAGCTGTTAATGGAACATTTTAAAAACATTCATAAGTTGTTAATGGAACGTTTTAAAAAGTTACAGAATTAAAACAAGTTTAAATAACGTTCTTACTTACTTTTAACGTTCTCAATATCATTTGTAACATTTTCGTTATGTTAGGTTCTTACAACCTAAAATCCTTTTGTTAGTTTATGTTGTCCATGTGAAGTTAAACATCCTTTTCCCCTGTTGCACAAGGTTGTAGCTTCAGGAGTGGTGGGTGTGATATCATGGAGGAGGCCTTTCACTCTTGTTGTACGTATCTTTATTCTCTCGACAGAACGGTGCGAGTTTGTGTGTCTGTGTTTGCTGCTCTTTGTTCCTCAGTGATGCTGTTTTTGATTGGTTCAGGTGTCGCTGTTCATGCTGCTGTCTGCAGTGTGCGTAATTCTCAGTCTGGCTGGTTCAATGCTCTCATGTCAGAATGCACAGATGGTCAAATCTTATCTTACCTGTCAGGTATATTCTCTCCTCATCTCTCCTTTCATCTGGTCTCCTCTCTTCTCTCAGATAATGTGTGTGTTTGTGTGTTTTAGATGGAGAATGGCCTGTGTCTTTGCTGTGACCCCAAGCAGACATGTTCTCCATCAGAAGATGAGACACTGCTCCTATACCAACATGCAGATTGTCACGCTGTGCGTCACCAGCTCAAGGTATGTATTGCCGTTTGATTTCTCCCATATTACTGTAATAGTCTGTGAAAGGCAACGTTTAAAGGCATTTGGCAGCCTATTGTGTTCCCTTTGATGTCACTGTAGCTTCTGTTTGCTCATATTTGACATTAGGTAAGCTGCTGTGATGTTCTTGGTATCTTGATGTCTGAGTTGAATCATGACAGTGTATGCTTGTGTTTATGTAGGATCTGCTCTTTAGTGCCTGTGGCCTCAGTATTTTGTCCACCATTATCTGCACTCTGTCAACTGTCACCTGCAGCATTCATATCTTCTCATTGGACCTGATGCATCTGGTGCGTGTAAGACAGAACGCATTTGTAGATTTATTGGTAGCTGTATTATACAGGGTACTGCTCAAATGTTACAGTGTTTGGAAATATTCCTCAGTCTTCTTATGTCTTTCTTCGTTGGTTGTAGCTGGCTCCTCATCGCTCTCGCTCTGTTAACCCAGAATGCACCACTCCTCAGGATGCATTTCTCAGTAACATGATGGACTTTGAGGAGTTTGTCCCACCCATTCCCCCGCCCCCTTACTACCCCCCTGAATATACATGCAGCTCTGAGACTGATGCACAGAGGTAAAGATACACTTACATACACAGCCATTCAACACAATCCCATATTTACACCCACAGCTATATATCATATATTCACATACACAGCCTTACATCACAATCATATATTAAAATACACAGCCATACATCACAATCATATTTTCACATACATAGCCATACTCGTTTCTCATGTCTCATTCTGTGCATATGTGTATCGCAGTGTCACATATAATGGATCCATGGAGAGTCCGGTTCCTCTCTACCCCACTGACTGCCCTCCTCCTTATGAGGCTGTGATGGGTCAAAGGGCTCCTAGTCAGGTAAATATGGGTGTATATTGGGTGTTAAAAATTTCCAGAATTCAAACATGAACCAAATCGTCATCCTGAAATTTCAGAATGCATTATATTTAGTAAAGAATCATAATGTATTAAAATAATTGTCATTGTTTATGTTTTTATTCTGGTTATTGTTTGATGCTCTGTCTGTGTGTAGGCCACGGTCTTTGACACTCAAGCTGGTGAGTTGTCTGGAGAGAGAGGAACATCTACAGGCTTTAGTGGTGAAGGTGAGTCCTTCCTGTCCTCTGCTGCTCCACCTCCAGAAATCAGCGCTGTCTCTTTAATTCTGCTCCCTGTGTATATTCTCTCCCAGTGTCTATGGACAGTGGCTCTCTGTTGATGTCTGAGATTGTGGATATTCCAGATGACAGCTCCCCATCTGAGGACTCCTGTCTCATGGAAGTGGGAATCGGTGTTCGGGTGCGGCCAAGGGGGAGCAGCGAGGGAGGGGAGGGGGGAGAGTGCGTGAGCTTCCGTTGTTCCACACAATATCCTGAGGGGACGGTGGTGGCTCCTCCAGGCAGACGCTGTTTCAGAGGGGAAAGATCTAACTCCTGCTCCTCTCCAAGCACATACACCACCTCCACCTACAGGTGAGGAGGTTGGTTACTCAAGAAGGGTATAGCTGTAGCCTGGAGATCTCCAAATGGGGGCGGGAAACTCCAAAACGGGCCCTAACTGTAACCATCTCCTTTTAGAAGTACTGCCCACTTTTGGAGTTCATGCCTGGTTTGGGAAAGTTCTGGTCTCCAGTTATATCTACTTGACAGACTCATAATAAGGCTTTAAATGAGCCTAGATAAATCCATAAATCTAGAAATTGACATGTAAAAAATGCTTGTTACACACAGACTTAAGTAACTATTTTCTTCTTAGTATTAAAAATATGGCCAACATTGTTATATGTTAACATCAAAAAAATACAAATTACATGAAACCTTCATATTGTCTATCTCAAAGCAAACAATGGACATTTATTGTTTTACATTAATATTTTCTCCATAGGTCACCAATGCTAAGGCGTCAAGCTCTGTTGGCTAGAAGCTGTTCTCAGTTAGAGATGTTGGCGGGCTCTCAGAAATCCTCTGTCCCAGAAATTCGAGTTCGTCCCTGTACACCATCCCGACGGGACTCTTCCTCTGCTTTTAGCAACCCGTCATCCGCAGCCCAGTCAACTGGCACTCAAGACCACGCAGATCCCACAGCACCTGTGCTCCATCCACGCCCATGTATCCCAGAGCAACCTGGCCGGAATCGAAAAGACAGTGAGGGTTTCTATCCTCTTGTGAGGTCACATAGTGAACCAGGTCTTAGCTCCTCAACCGACACAGGTGTGTATATACATATCTAGAAAGGTTTGTGCATTTGTATGGGGTTGTTTGTGTCTCACCATTAAAGGAATACAGTTTTTCTACAATTACATTTATTTATAACTTAATTTATACTTCACTTAAACTGAATTATTTACGGTTTATGTTAAATAGTACAACTTCTGTTTCTTGTGTATGGATGAGTTACTCTGTTTTTCTTTAAGAACTGTGCAAAACAAAGATAAGATCAGGAGTGTGTTTGTGTGCTATTGTGTCCTCAGGTGATTTCACTCTCTCAGGGGGCAGTAAAGGAATCAGTGAGGGGGCGTCTCAGACCTCTTCAGAAACAGGTAATAGTCTCAAAAGAAGACACATTTAAATTACAGTACATTCATTTATCTTAAATTTATCTCAAATGATCAGGGCTGATATAATCTTATTTATCTCAAATGATCAGGGCTGATATGATTGTTGTATATGATATGATTGTGAATATGATATGATGTAACTCATTCAGTTTTTTAATTCTGTCTCTCATACTATCTGTCTTTGAATTGTTTGTTTTGTTTGTGTCTTCCGCGTGGCATAGGTCCATCATCTGCAGCTTGTTTGCTTCCTCGCTCCTCTCTGGCACTTCCTGCATCTCTGCCCAGGAAGGGCAGCATTAAGGCTGTAAGTAGCCGGTTGCCCTTAAAACAGGTCCCAGCCAACTCACTCCGTGTATCCAAAGACTGTACACGCTCACTCGGAGACCTCAAGGTTAGTCTGTCTTTACAAATAAAGATTACTCAGTTTTATAAGCTTAAGAACCACGTGACACTCTTTTACTTTTATCTCTCAGGTCACCAGGGTTTTAGTGCAGCGTTTTCTGCAGAGATCGAAGCGAAATTTAGCCCCTGCAACTGAACATGCTGGAAACTGTATTCAGGGGCCTAAAAGGAGGACAGGAGGTGAAGGAGGTCTGCCTTTAGAACAGGTAATAACGTTGCCAATGCTATAAAGACCATACAGCTGTGAAACAACATGCATACAGTGGAGTCTAAGAAAAGCAGTCAAAATGTTTCAGTTTTGAATTTATCAGCTTTATTTATTTTTCCATTAAAATGTATGTTTTCCAAAAGTTGAACTGAAACAGCATAAACTTTAAATCTTATTTTTATTTGGTATGTCCCCTTTTGTTGTAATGACATGCATGCACTTCTGAAAAACTTGATGGACCTGATGGACCATCTCCTCCCAGCAGGATCTGAAAATACTACAAAGAGCATCCTGTGTGTTTCTCTAACCCTAAATGAAAGGAGGGAAATCTGACATTTTTAACAAAAGTGTTTAAAAATATTTTGTCACAAATTTGCCTATTTTTGATTAATGACCTCAGAACACTATTTATTTACTGGACTTTAAATACCACCCAAGTTTTGCTTTGTTTTACATTTTTTGAATTCCTACAAGTTATTGTTTATTTCCAAGTTTAAACTAAAAACACTTCAGTGTGGTTTCAGATTGATGGTGTGTTTGTTTTTGTAAAGGTGCTTCGTAACACTTGGGGAGCCAACAGGGGGCAGCAGCAACACGTCCACCATCACTGTCGTGGACACCACCACTCCCATAGCGACAGTCGCCATAACGCCCGCCGCCACGACGATGACCCCGTGAGGACCGGGGGTATCCACCTGCGTAGCTGCGGTGACCTCAGTTCCACATCTGTGGCATCACTGCGCAGGCTTCATCCACAACCGCACGGGTCATCAGGGGCTCTTCACTCAGAATCTGCCCTCTGAACTGGGTTGAAGGATTCTGGGATAGATTACTGTGGTATTCTGGAGGGGAGCGGATGGGAGGGTGCAGAGAATTGTTGAGCAAAGAGTGATAGGAGAAAAACAGTGTAGCAGTGAGAACATTTATCTTGCAGATGGGGTTGTTGAGACCTGAAGCAGATAAATATGCTGTTTAAATAACAGTATGTGTACAATAAATGAGGGTTGTAGCTGTTCTTATCATAACACCTGCTCTGAATAACCCTTCAGACTCACTGCTCTCTGTGCCTGACAAACACACTGGTGGTGCTGTTTTGCACTTTTGTCCATCTGCTGTTCATCTTTCCATGTGCTTCTTTACATCTTTTGACACATTCATCTCCTGCTCTTTCTTTTCCACACTCACCATGTTTACTTGCATTGGGAAGGAATGCAGTATTTCTGACACAGCTTTTTATATTTACAGCTTGTTAAAATGCACTCATGCAATTCATGCAAACAAACAAACATGCAAAAATGCATTCTCACACACATACACACACGTACACACTTAAAATATGGTGTTAATGCCACTTCTCACTCTGTGACCATCTCATACCTTTACCTTTCACACAGTGTAGCAGAAAATATTCCAAACATCATCTTACATAAATGTATATATCTCTTGGCTCTGTGTTTCACCTCACATATCTGTTTCAACAGCTGGGGTTGATGCAGCAATGGCATATTTCAATTCAATGACTTTATTAGTAGAAGTGCATGTAACTAAGCTAATTCAATTGGAGCTTCGATTTTTTTGCATCTGTCTGTCTCCACATTGTGGGCTCTAGATTCCCAGTCAGTGTAATACTGTCTTACAGAATGCCTCTGCATGTATTGAGAAGGCATGTTTTTTGTTCTTTCTGATTGCACACACATGCTTGTGAATTGCACCGTTACAAAACGCCACTAATGCAAAGACATCTGTGAGGGAATTATGATTCTGCATACAGAAAATTCTCTGGCAATAAAAATACATTAACAAACTATGTAAACCTTGAACTATTACAGGGAGCCGAGACCTTGTAATAAAAGATAAAAAAAATAATCTAATTCAGTAGAAGAGTAAAGCTGATATGCTCAAGGATTTTCAAATTATTCTGGAGTTTCTTTTAACTTTGAGAATAATACATTGGAAAGACAGCCATGGACCTCTTTATAGAGGGTTAATGTATCAACTATGCTTTGTTCTGAAATAGATGTACATGTAAAGAATAATTGCAGTCATCAATTGTGTAGATGCTCTGGAATGCTAATGGCTTTGAATTGGAAGCAGTGTAACAAAATAATGCATTGATACAATTGCTGTTTATGTAAATAACTTTGTTGCACGGACCCTTATGCTCATACACACTTTCTGTATTTCTTTGAAGCACTGAAAATAAGTCTGAAATGGAGCTTGATATTCTACCTCTTGTCTTGCAGACTGACAAGTTACGCCTCATTGGGAATATTTGAAGTAATTTAAGGATTTTATGGGGTATCTACACTGATGAAAACACTGTTATTCTTGGATTATGATGCCTAAAAAGAACATTAAAAGTAGCTCGACTTCAAGAACTTTTAAATGCAAGTTATGTAAAATATAAAAAAGAACACCTGAATAAATGTATACACATTAAATTTACTTGAAGTGTACACTCTTATATCTTCGTGTTTTTTTATATCTTCTCATGAAAACATTTTAATTTGACTTTGGTGAGAGGCGTGGCCTAGAAAAATGAAGGACTTTTATTTTGGAAATGTTTATTACGTCGCACATTGCGATGTAAATGTGGCGCGACAGTTAACCCCTTTTAGTTTTAAAACATCTTTAAAAGAGTTTCACACAGCATGTCAGCACCAGAAAAAGCAAACAGATAAGAGCGAGTCGCTAGGGAACTAAACCTTGGTCATCGAAATGTGGAAACTTCAACCAATCGAATCTGGAGGTAAAATATTTTCTACATAATCGTTTCAGTCATAGCGGTATATATAGCAGCAAGTAAAATCTGGGCCGACTACCGACCACAGGATCAATAAAATTGTCATGTAAAGTGTTTTCATGTACATCATAGTCTTGTTTATGGGACATTTAAAAACATGAACAGCAGTTTCACCACATACATAACACAGAAGCAAAGCATGCAACATAAATATGTGTATAGTCAGATTGTTTCAATAATGTCTCATTCTGTTATGACATACATCAAATTAATGTATTTTTTTTACACGACAGCTACTTTTAGACAACTAAAAGTATTATATAATAATTTCTAGCATTTATGCTCAGGATTAACAGAATGCTTTCATTCTCTTTGCTTTGATTTGTTGAAGGGGAAATCTTCTTTCTGGTCTCGGGTCAGAAGTATGTGGTAGGCCGTAAGAACTGTGACATCCTTCTATCCAATGATCAGTCCATCAGCCGTGAACACGCCCACCTCACTGTCACTGAGCAGGTGAGTGTTCAGGAGTAACTCCCTTCCTGAGCAATTCTGTGCTTTATTCTCTAATGAGAAAGAAACCAGGGTTAGTGTAGTGAGGGTCCTAGAGGATCCTGGGGACCCCAGAATTATCTGAACACCAGTATATCATACAGCATCACAGCTATCACACAGCTATTATCACAGCTATTACAGTCTATATATCTTCAGAATTTGTCACATGTATGTAACAAATCACAGTAAGAGGTGTCAGTGGAAAGAGGTGGTAAAAGGTTCCAACATCTAAATGTGTTGCTGACAATGTTTTTCCTTAACCTGCCATAAATGTATGAGTTGCAAAACAAAATTGGGTCATAAGCATTGCTGTGAAAATTTCACGCAAGTAATCAAATGTCAAGGTACTAATTGGTTTCTACCAAATTAAATTGATTCTTTTTTTTTTATTATTTTACTAATTACTCATAAAACAGTAACAGTAACCTTTGTGTCATTATTTCACTTTTTTGTACTGTATTTTTTTTGTATTTCACAATTTGTACTGTGCTAAATTTAGTGCACAATAAATTATTTGTTTAATACTAACTTGTTAGATAGTTTTTCAAAATAATGCATAGTAAGTACATAGTAAGAAAATAATTGTTGTTAATGTGTTAATTTTCCATTAAGTAAAAACTTTACTCAGACTTTGTCCTCTGCCTTTAACCCATTCGTGTCCCATCAAACTGGAACATAGTTTAACCTTTACAAAAAAGATTGTATGGTGAAATCTGTGTGTATAAATGGGTGCTTGCTTGCATCATGCCCTAGGTGGCCCCATTTACTCTACAGTTGTTATGAACAAACAGTGCAGAAGGTTTTCTGGTGCACACAGCTGTTGAAAAGATGGTGTCATGTTTGTATGCAGGGAATCTCATTGAAAGATAGCTCTAAATATGGCACCTTCATCAATGATGAGAAGCTTGGGACCGGCTCCACAAAGACCCTGCAGACAGGAGACCGTGTCACATTCGGGGTCTTTCAAAGCAAGTTCAGGTTTGTATGTGTGTATATGTGGATGCATGAGAAAGTGTTGCGTCTGACAGTGTTAATATTGTAACATTTGTTTTGGACTTACTGTGTGGTGGGTTGGGAATTTACCATCCTTTTACCTCTCAGGCTAGAGAAAGAGTGCATTGTGGTCTGTTCCTCTTGTGTTGATAATGAAGGGAAGGTCTCCCTCTCTCAAAACGTGCAGTACATCGGGGGAAGACTGGTCAACTCATGGACATTTGACTGCACGCATCTCGTCATGCCCACTGTGAAAGTCACCATAAAGGTCAGGAGACCATTGATTACTGAAACACTAATGCCATATGCATCATTTGGTCCTTGAGGGTGATGCTTATATGATTCACTGATTCTCAAAATACAACTTAATGTCACCTAAAATCACCCTCTCTCTCCCTTTCTTTCTGTCTCTTCTCTCCATTTGTAGACGATCTGTGCATTGCTGTGCTGTCGGCCAATTGTGAAGCCTGAATTTTTTAGCGCGTTTAGCAAAGCTGTGCAACAGAAACTGCCACTACCTAAACCTGAGAGGTAAACACCTTTTCTCTCACCTACAGCTGCTTGTATTGTGCTGTAGCTCAACTAGTAGAGCGTTCTGCTAAAAAAACCAAGGTCGCTATATTAAAAACAAATGTAATGTGCAATAAATTGGATAACTTGCTAAGAAACACACTATGCCATAAGATATATATATATATCTTATGGCATGAAGTGCTCTGTTTTGTGTGGATCAGATTTTACCCTCAGATTGATGAGCCCAGCCTATCTAAAAAGGATCTGGACCTGAGCGCTCGGCCGGAGAGAAAGACTCTCTTCGAAGGAAAAACATTTGTGTTTCTAAACTCTAAACAGGCAAGATTTTTTTCCACTAGTACTAATACCTTACTATTAAAACTACTATAACTAACTATATACTATTTTTATTTGTAATAGAACTGCTACACGTAATATTTTAATGCCACTGTTATTACTGCAAATTGTTATTGTGAATCTTAAGAATCTTAAGTATCAAATGGACGAAATCAAAGTGCATAATGGCTCTTGTAGTTAGAGCAGGATGTATTAGCTGACCTGGCTGCTGGTAGCACATTGAGATGTGGCCTATTTTACTTATTATGAGGGCAAGGAGTTGTTCTTTTGTCACCTGCCTGCATGTTCCTTATCACACGGCCAGTAAATAAACAGAGAAGTTACCTTTGAACCTATTGTTTGTGCATAAAATATTTTTGTTCTTCAGTCCAACAATAAACTGCAGCACTGTGTCACTGAGAATCTCTATAGTAACCAGACCAAATTTTGAAAACATTTTCTGTTTGCCTCTCATTTTGGGGTTGAATTTACATCAAAAACGGCTACGGTATATGATAATATATGTGATAATGTAATATGTGATCATTCATTATTGTGAAATACAAATATTTGTGCCACGATTTAAGATTGTGGTCATATCACTCACTCCTGAGTCAGATCTTTCAGGTGTTCTGTTTTCTTATTGTACCTGTCAAAGCTCATAGTTTTGCGTGGTAGAACATACATGTAGTTGTCTTAGCTAGTCTTCTTAAGTGAATTAAAAAACAGAGTGGTTTCTTTGTTGCAGTCTTGATTGTTTTATGGTTGTAACGATTGATGTTTTGTGTCGCTCTCAGATGAAGCGTTTAAGTCAGGCAGTGAGTTGTGGAGGTGGGGTGAGCCAGCTGTTGGAGGAGGGCTCTCTGCCCCTCTCACTCCTGCAGTCCAGCAGCACTTGTGTGGTCGACATGATATCTGGCAACTCACAGACTCTGATCCCTCCCACCACAAAGAAATGGGTGGAGTCTGTGTCCCAGATTCTACACAGGTTTGTGTGTGGCTTATGCCCTTTCTAGACTGTACTGTTGCGTTAATTCAAACTTTCTTCATTTCTTCATGAGAAAGACAATTTCTTAGCAAATATTATATTGATTATAGTGACTTGATTGATTTGGTTTTGTATTGCATATATTGTGTTCATTTAAGAGTCTTTGTAAGGTTGTTACAATACCAACATAGAAATAGTCATAATTTAACCTTTTATTTAGCAAAACGAAACAAAAACTAGAATATTGTCATAGTCTTTACAGCTTGACTGTTACTTATATTAATACTGATTCATTGCTCATTAGGACTCATTAAGAAGTCTGTCATTACAATTACTGTTCAGTTTTCAGTAGGTTTAATTTTGTGTTCATATGCAGTTCCAGAGCGATTATTGAAGCTATTCATCAGTGTAAAACATGCAAACAAAAAAGCATGAGCCTGTTTCTTAGACCCTGTCTGTACCAAACACTACAGATACTTCCAGCACTGGTACCTTTGACATCTCTGATTATGTGTAACACTCACCTGTTTCCTTTCTTATGCAGAAATGGCTTGCGCTTTATAACAGAATCCGAGATCGGATTGGCTGCCATTCATGTCAGTAATCAAACATACTGCAATCCCTGTTCACCTGTACATTCTGGTAGGCATACACCTCAGTGCACACACATTGCTCCAGAACTTATTACTAATATTTTCCCATTTCTAATATTTTCCCACTGCATTCATTGCGCCTGTGAAGTTATCTGCAACGGTCCTGAAGCTTGTCGCATCTTTTAAATGGCCAATAAGAGGCCATCTAACTGGCATGTAAAGCGACTAATTACAGTTAGTAGTTGTAGATCATTCTTTAATAGTTAAATGATACAAAAAAGGCTCATAAACAAGCTACATTAAAACACCTGAGGTATTGGTTGGAAATGTAAGTACACTTTGTTCTAGGAATTTAAATCAATCCTAATGATTTATTATTTATTGTTTTATGGACATAACTCTGTAGACAAAGCAAAATGTATTGCATTAATCAAAACTAAAAAAATGTTTTTTTAAAGTTGCTGTTTTAGTTGCTTCTCTAAAGCATTCACTGTTTTAGTGTTAAAACTTGAAGTTTTGTCCTGATGGACCTTTAAAGACCACCGTACCTGTAGAAGTCAGCCAATCAGATTGGGACTGACTTGATATAGCGTTTCTGGTTTAGTGTGCCATATTTACATGAGGTCACTGGACGGACAGTAAGCAGTAATTACCTAACAGTGATTTAATAATGACTAACAGGATGAATTTAGTT
Organism: Ambastaia sidthimunki; assembly: GCA_036877625.1. NCBI lineage: Eukaryota > Metazoa > Chordata > Actinopteri > Cypriniformes > Botiidae > Ambastaia > Ambastaia sidthimunki. The sequence continues at coordinate 39,279 of JAZGTK010000567.1, forward strand.
TTATTGTGTGTGTAATGACAACATAATGATCCTTACATTAATGCACATTTCTGTGACTAAAATCTCAGAGAAATGGGCTTACTGCTGACCTGAAGGATGTCTTTATGTGCAAATGTTGCAACTCCACACATCAATTACAATTTCTTAACATTTCACCACAGAATCGGTGAAAGGGAAGCCTATCATGGCTTCAGCAACACTTTCTCAGAACACTGCTGTGGATGAGACGGCTCTTGCAGCTCCTTCTCAGAACATCACAGCCTATGTGGTCAACACTGAGGTCTCACATGACCCAAGCAGGTAACAGAGAGTACTGCTTCACAAATTGTAGATATAGGGAATAAGCCAAGACCATTTTAAAGCAATACTTGAAACTGACATAATTATTAGTAGTGTTATAATAGATGGATGTGTGCTGGCTTACTGGAGCTTTTTATAAAGTGAGTCAATGCAATCACATTTGTAGGATGGATACAAGTGGAATCAGCGCAGTTGGTGAGACGCCAGAGAAGACACACCTTGCAAAAAAGGCATTACGGCTTCCAATAACCAATAAATCATCCATGAGCCTAGAACCTTCCACTACCCGCATCATCACTGAGACGGCGATGTCATCAGAGAGCTCCAGCAGGGTTGAACCTGTGCAAGGGATGAAGTCAGGGTTTGCTTCCTCAGGCAGGGGGCTAGTCAGACTTGATGGTTCTTCGAAATTAACAGCCCATCCCAGTGGCAGCTCCAACCTAAAACAGTCCCCACAGAAACAGGCAGCTCTTACAAGCTACTTTCAGCCTGTCAGCAAGAAAAGGCAAGTCTACTATCTAATTATGTTACATAGGCCACGTTTACATCTGTCGTGTGTGATCTGATCAAAAGTAAACAGAGCAGCTGTAAGTTCATGTCTCATGTTAGAGGGTGAAGGTTCAGTTCGAAACCTAAATTGGCATTTTAAGGCTGAAATTTTGCAATTGGTTCATTCTGTGTGAACAAGCATGGAAGTATAAGTATGTCACGACCATTTTATAATGTGATTTTAGTAAAAATTATCACCATTGTTGTTTTGATTGCAGACCACGTGAAGACAGCGCCAGTTCTGTTCAGTCAGAGGCCAAATTCTCCAGAAAAGACAGTGAAGGTGAAGAGGATGAGATGATGAAGAAATCTGGTCCTTCGTATGCCCAGCAAAGTTCCACCAGTAAATCTTACAAAACCTCAAGTACAGGCCAAAACCACCATAGCTCAGAGCTGCGATCTGAGTTAAGTGCCAGTCTGGGTCTAGGCCCATGTCTTGGTTTGAGCTCAGATCGCAGTGTGGCCCAATCAGCACAGGCTTGTGGTTCCAGTCAAAGCTCTGGCGGCAAAAAGAGAAAGGAACCAGAGCAGGATATCCCCTCAGGCCCAGAAGAAGCTGCTGATTTAAATATGTCACTTGAAGAGCTTGAGTCCATAATGTCTGAGGAAATGGATGAGCCTCTGCAGGCTGCAGTTCATAAGAAACAATGCCTTGAGTCAGGACAGAGCAGCAAAGTCAATAACTCTCAATTACAGAATCAGCAAAAAAGCAAAATGAATCAGCAAAGTAGAAGTAGTGCCAGCAACATTCAGCACTTAAATACAAAAAAAACAGCTGCAACAAATCTGGGCTCTGAGAGGCAGTCCAAGAAGTCATCCAATCAAGCACCAAATTTGGACTGGGAAACACAAAGTTCAGTCAATGGGGGAAAGGAACAAGATGTCAAAGAGGAGGAGGTCTCCATTGTTGTGGTAAAAAGACACCACTCCACTTGATTTATATACATATATTGTCTTATTTAAACCGACTGCTTGGTTCCTTTACTATTTTATTATCTGCAGAACGGCTAGTCCCATGTTTCTATTTTGTTTCAGACTTCAAGGTCCAAAAATGGTACTTCTCAACACAGTAAGGCCATAGCCAAACAGGAAATGCAGGTGAGAGTTTTTAATACAGAAGTTGATTGGGAGCCTGGTTAAAAATATCCTTTCAGGGTTTTAAAAAGGTCAAGAGCACTACGATTACAGTGTTTCTCCCAGAATGCCTTTTAATATGTTGTTATTGTCTTTTTACAAGACCTCTGTTGCTCTGAAGACCTCAGCCTGTCCGTCTAGATCTGAAAATGACCCTGAGCTGCCCACAAGGCTCGTACAGATTCAGTTTATGTCCCTGACTGTGAGCACCTCCTCCAGATCAAGATCCAGCCCGCTACAGACACGTGACCCCAACAGCAAGAATGTCAAAAGATTCTGCAAGGTCAGAGGAGTTGCCCATAATAAGTGTCTTTCACATACTTACAATATTAACAGACACCATGAGACTCATAATATTACATTTGTCTATGTGTGTTTAAATGGTTGTTGGTGGGTATGTATCTGTTATCTCTAGAAATTCGTCCCTGGATTAAAGGGGCTGCCCAATATTATTGGAGGCTCTGATTTGGTGGCTCACAATCGCAGCAAGAACTCTGAACTGGAGGAGTGGCTCAGACAGGCAACAGAGGTGAGAGACGGAAACAAGGAAACGAGAGTGGCAGTAAAGACAAAGTGATTATTTAAAGGGACAGTTCACCCAAAAATGTTCACATTTCAGTCATTGATCAATTAATGATTAAACATGTTTTTCTATTCTCAACAGCATTTATTTTTTATTTGGTCAAAGAACAATGTACATCATAAAGCTGTTGCATACAAATCTAAAGATTCGTTACCTTCAGTGCTTGCAAGAGTAAACTTTGTTGTGTCACATAACCTATAAGATCCTTTATTTATTATATGGAGGAACATACCAGACAAAAAATGTGGTGTTCACTTACAGGGGTTGTGTTCTCACTTATGACCTTTCGTCTTTCAGGAGGAGAAACAGAACGAACGAGAGAAGACTTTGGGCGATGATTTGTTCCGGTATGCAGTCTGTGTATTTGTATGAATAGCTGAGCAAAAGATTGACGGTCTCTGTCCCCGACTGGTCTTGTCTGATCTCTGCCTGATCCTCACACTCGCTCAAACAAACATTTACTACCTGCCTAAACTAACACTGCATTCACCCAGACTCTGACCTCTCACCTTAGAGAATTAAGGCTCACAAAGAGACAATAACCTTTTGTGATGGCACAGTTGTTAGTCTACAGTGGACAGGCTGAGAGTGGTTAAGCATCAGAATACCCTGACGCACTGAGGCAGGGCTAAGGGACTTCTGATTCCCAATGTTGGTCCGTTTCATGTCTGTTATTGCTATCAGACATGCGCCAGAGGACCAGTTATGTAAACCTGCATCTGCAAGTTTAAAAAGCTTGAAAATTTCCTAACCGTTCTCATGGATCTATAGAATTCTGTGATTTCTCTGTGCCTGATCCACTACTGTGTCAACATCACGCATGTGGTGTGGGAGGCATTCTCCATTTAGCAGTTCTTTCAGTTTACCAGAGCATACTTGGAAAGTATGACGTCAATGATTTCCAAACTGCTTTTAAATCATTGTTCACAGTTGAAGTCACGCTGGGCCGCGAAGACCCAACTGATATTTCTAATGAGCTCCTGCTATTTAAACAGAGTAATTATCACTGAAAATACAGTAATGGTTTATGTTTGCATTTAGGAAAAAGTTCCTAGATCACTTCGTATAAAATTGTATAATGAAACGTTTCTGAAGAGTACAACAAGGCAGACACGCTTTTCAGTAGTAGTTTTGTGAGTAAATGTCACATCTTTCAACCCTGAAGCTTGAAAATTTGCTTTGTGAATATTGGCATGCCTGATGTTTATCTTTGGAGAGCCGAAACCTTGCCGTTGTTTTCTTCCCATGAGATGTTCTGCTGAGGTCTCATCAGAGGCACGAAATTGTTGCCTGGAGACTGAACCTGGCTAACAGGGGACCTTCAAGTGGTGCCATTTCTCCTGCCCAAGCAGAAAAACACACTCTCACTCTCAAATACACACCATCACAACCATGTGGTTTGTCCGGCACAACTGTTTGATCTCTGAATCATGATGCCCAGCCAGTCATGCATGGAGTGGGAACATCACACAAAAAATAAAAGAGTGAAAAGAAAACAGCACCTCTATTTTTCCAACATCTCCAGCTCCCTCCCACAGGCTAATGAAGTGTCCCAGACAGGTTTTATTGATGGGGATGTCTAGTTTTAAACAATGTCTGATTTTTACAGCCTACAGTTTGTATTAATTCGCCCAGTTATTCAATAATTTCCACATTGGTTACTAATTCTCACTGTAAGAAAGGAATGTTAAAAGCTTTGGTGGGAATGATGGTTGTATTAAGTCACTTGAGCTTGCTTTTGTTTTTCTTTCAGGTACAACCCTAGAACCACCAGGAAATTTTGAAGAATAGTTCTTAATGCTGCTGATCTGTTTGATGAGTAAGAAGACAAGTCCTGTTTTGTCAGCTTCTTTCCTGGCAATCCCACAAATAATAATGGTTAAGTTCTTTTGATATCCTGAACTTCCTGATAAGCTTAGAGACTTGCAAAAGAAAAACACATTTTCATTTTATAAGATGTTTATTTGTCTGTTATAAAAATACTGTGTACAAAACATATATATTAAAGGTTTTACAATTTTGAGCAATCCCATGTCAACTTGTGTCATGTCTTTACTGTCAACCATTCTGCATTAAATGAAATGACTGCTGACGTAATTTATTTTACATCTGTTGTCTTATGGTTTGGGTTTTGTGTGACAATAATTTCATGTCCTTTGTTGAGATCTTCCATATGGGATTTCCTCAGCAAATTTACTGTCTAAATTTACAATCTGAATAGCTGAGGTAAAAACCGTTTAAGAGTTTTCTTGTTTTAAAGCCTTATGAAAACATTTATTTGGCACAACATATAAATGTTCATTATTTGATGCTGAGATTGGGATTCTTTGCAGAACTTCAGGAGCAATTCTGTGATTTACATTTGTCTCTTGCTTATTGTCTAAGGTCTGGGAAACACCATGATCACTACATGACTGTATGCTTTTCTGAGCTTTGGCACTTATGTTTTAGGTTACTGGTGAAGGAACAAGGTTTCGCTTCAGTGCTTTAATAATGTGACTTCTAAAATTCCCTTCTGTTCAAGATCATGAAGTTGCGGCTTTTTTGGTGCTGTATTGCATTGTATCTTCCACACAGTGTATAGTTCTAATCTTAGAAGATCTAACGAGCCCGTTGAGAAGCACTGGACAAAAGTTTCTTGTTTGTTCTGTTTAAAGTGCAGTTTTATCTTTTGTACTAGAATATATATCCAACTGAATTTTAATTTAATAAAGGAACACTTAAGAGTTTTAGGGTAAGGCCATGTCTGGGCATTATTATAAATAATAATGCGTTTAGTTCACAGGAATAACATTTGTGCAGTCTGCATAAACAACTTTTAAGATTGGGGCCTTTTGAAAAGGCTTTCTTTTACAGCTCCTTGGCCTAGGCACTGTAATCATGATTGGGAGATTTGCGGTCTAAAATGTCATATCCACAAGAGCAGACAACTAATTACAATTAACAACAAGGCAACTGATTATTTGAGTATTTGTATTTAACTGAGTATTTGTAACAGTATGAGGTAAAGCGTACTCTATGGAGATTTAAAATAACATTGACGTTTTGGCACATTACACCTGACTTGTAAAACCCTATTGGTAAGACGGTCAACCTATGGTAAGACACAGTTGAGAAGAGTACGTTTTCTCTAACTTCTGTTCATCGTTTTAAATGTATTTTACTTTCAAGTAAGTTTTAGGTACACCGCATATAAAAAGGAGATGATCCCAAGGAAAGATCCTAAGGATCCTTCTGTTAGGAAAACTTTTTCATACCCTTAAACAAATCCCACTCCTTCCCTACTGCTTTCTCTTCCTCCACAACCTCCTTCCTCACCAATCAATTTTCTATTTTTCTTTTTCAGTCTCCTAAGAAGACAGCTAGCAATACCAAGAGCACCACCTTTCAAGAAACGTACAAAATTGTCACCAATAAGGGGACCCATGGCAAACAACCCAGGCTCAGCATTGCACTCAAAGGTGTAGGGATTTATGTTGATGGGATTTTGTTTGCAGGAAATTGGCCTACTGGGATCCAAGCCAAGGTATTGCCCGTGCTCCTTCAGGAAAAACAAATTGGGGTAGGTCCCAATCAGAACTAGCACCATCGAGACTTTAAAAGCTCTAAGAACACCACTGGGTCCCTTCATCACACAGTGCGTGTCAGGCTGGAAGGAGAGTACACAGTGCTCAGGGAAGCTGGTGTAGTCTGGGAACAGAGATGAGCTGGGTTCTGTGGTGTTGTTGACAGGGGATGATGGATAAGCTTGGGAACACATCATATGATAGACCCTATGATATTCTGGGTAAAGTGTCTTTGGCAACTGCTTGAAGATAAGACCTGGATCATCAGCACACTTGCGGAAGGCATGCAACACAGGAACCTTGTGGTTCAGAGCGCATAGCACTGCATCAGCTGCGCTAAGCCCCGCCCCCACTACCAGTACAGGGTCAGAGGAAGGTCCCAGGTTTCTGTGACAGCTGACAGCTACCCCAAGGTCCCGCACATTGTGAAACACGTAGGGAAGATCTTCACCTTCTACTCCCAATCGAGCTGGTGAGTCGGATGCCCCTGTTGCTAAAACAACATTCTCTGCAAATAAGCTAAAGGGAATGTTAGTGTCACCTTGGAACTGCTGGTAGCCCCTGACTTCCCAGAGTCCCTGCGAAACCCCAAAACTCACTTCTTCTTTGCCTCTTTTATCTTTATCTTTTTCCTCACCAATTTCACCCCTTCTACTGGTATTTTCCTTATCATTTTGAAAGTCATTACTAAACCCATTTAGCATTCCATTCTGACCGTTCTCAGTCCCATTTTTATTGCAGTAATCAAACCCATTTTTCACACTATTCATCTGACCATTCATGGTCCCTTTTTCATTTCCAAGATTGTTTGTTTTATGACTACGGTGGAGTTTCTGAACAGAGGTGACATAGGTGTTGTCCACAAAATTCTTCTGGAGGCCCATGAGCGTGACATAATTTTTGTAGTAGGAAGAGATCTCCTCTGGAGTGGCTCGATCATTGGACACTCCTCTATGAGAAAATCCCACATACACAAACAAAGAATTCATCAATCAGTGAACTTCCTGACATGTTTTAAATGTGCACCATATTCATTTATGTTTTCTGTTTGAAAGAAACCCTGAAAAACATCTGGATATTATTTTGCGGCACACTAATGGAAGCTGTCTTCATCATGTACAGTATGCAGCTGTTCTCAACAGTATATACCTCCTGTTGCCCAAGGCCAAATCCCTGTAGTTGACTCCTGGTAACTCCATCCATATCCCAAGACTAATGGTCAGCATTGAACCCTCCATTGCCTTGGAAACCAGAAAGAGAGATTTCATCAATAAAAAAACATTTTAAAAAAAGATTTTTTTTTGAAAATTTTGTTCCCAGTTTTTTTCATATTTCTTTGTGATATTGCCTCAGCTCACTGGTTTCCAAAGTATAAAAAAAGACCTCAACATGGGACAATACTTCAGAAACGTATCCAACCTGGCAATTGATGTGATCCTTTCTTGCTAATTGTTTTTTAAGTTCTTAGGGCTGAGCTTATGAGGTCAGAAAGTCCTTGCAACCTTCCAAAAGAAATGACTCACGTGCCAGGCACCACCAGGTGTGGCTTTGCCCAAGACCAGATGAGGAATGTGGTGTTTCTTTTCTAGCCTCCATTGCAGTACAGAAGGGAACTCAAATCCCAAATCTGCATTTGGATGAAGGAGGCTGTCGAAAAGCACTGCCACAGGGTTCCCCGAACGCCCCTCTAAACCCTCACAGAGGTACTCCAAATCCTACATGAAGACACCCCAGACAACTGCTTAATTGTACAGTTGACTATGTAAATGTTTTGGGATGGTTTACAATTTTGTAACTTGTTTTGTAACCTACTTTGTAAGGCACAATATATCCCATATTACCTGTTCAGTGATGGGAACCTGTCTGGCTTCCTGTAGTTTACGAAAGAGGATGGTGTTTGGGTGCCCAGCCATAGGATCTAAATATGGAGTATGCCCGCTCAGTAGATATGACAAGCATATACCGGAAGGACCATTTCCTGAATAAGTGGAAAGTTTTGTATAAGATTATTACCAAAAAAAATTCATCAGGATTGGTAAAGATTTTATAAACACATTGCAGGAATAGTCCACCTGATAACATACTGTCTTATTTGTGACTCACCAATTATGACTACTGGCACCGTTCGAGCAAAGTCTCTCGGCAGGGAACTTTCTTCCAAAAGAGGCATGTTGGCAGCCAGAATCAGAGCTGGCACTGGTAAGCAAAAAGACACTTAATCAACATAAATATTGTCTTGCATCATTACATTAATGCTAGATTTGCAGATATTCGCTAAACTGTCTTACATATACCAGTTAATATACACAGCTAATATACATAGTAACACAAGCTGTGAAAGTGGTAGAAATATATATGCTTATATGCTGTGTTTTCCTGTACATTATTCAGATTATGGCTGATGCAATTTTAGTGTTCATAACTTGGCTGTTCATGTTGCTATATTGTTCGTTTACTAACACTTACGTGATAGCTTACTGTCTTACATTGAAAATGTTACATTTTATCCTGTTGTCATATCTCATTAGAAGAACTACATAGACAAAGATGGCCTTGCTTAGATAATGTACTCGCTGATGTAATGCTAGTATTAGCAAAGTTGCTGCTTCCTGACAAAAGCTAATTATAATCAGGTTAATGGAGTGAGGCACTGCTATTTGAACACACTCATTGTCTCATCCTGAAAGATGTAAATCCCCCCTGATCACACATCAGTTTGGCCCGTAATCCATGCTGCCTGTGTTTATGTTTTTCAGAAAAGTGGGCTCGGCATTCTGACAGCCGACACATCCCGGTCACCTATCACAACCCGTTTTTCTTTCACCCTGGTTGTTTACTTTTTTCAGAGAGCATGCACGGGATTCCAGGCATAACTGGGGGTGTGGATGGTGAGACAGAGGTGTGTATGGGGTGGAGGAGAGAGTTGGCAGAGTTTTCAACTGGCATTTCCACGCCGTTGTCGGATTTAACAGTCTCCTGACCACATTCACTGAAGGTACTCACATGGGCTGACCAGCCCTGTTTGTTAAATTCGTCTTTGAATGTGGATGTCTTTTTTAGAGTAAAAAGAGATCTTCCCTAATAACTAACTTTTCATGTTTATATTTATTTAATAGAGCCAATGCTAATATCAATTTTAAATTAAAAAGCTTTGGGTTTTAGTGGTCTCTAATGTTAAAAATACACATAAAAGTAAAAAAAATGTTTTATCTATTATAGGCCTATTCCACCATTTACAAATCAATAGCATTTAGGCCTATCTGAATTTTATCAATCGAACTGAGAAAACATTGAGAATTGTTTATCATGAGAATTATTATTATTTATTATTATTTATCCACAGTTTAGGCAAAGTTGCTTCAGCATGTTTTCAATAAAACATTACAAATGTGTAAATCGAGCAATTTCGGACGTTGTATAGTTAGTTTTGTGATGTAGAATTTCATTAATTCTTGCCAAAGAATTTGCTATGAGTATATATATACACACATACACGTGTCTCTGAGAGCACGTGTGTCTACATGTTGTGCATAAGTTATACGCCCCCTTGTAGACCCCCAAAATGCTAGAATTGCATATTAAATGGCTCTGGCAATTTAGAAAATAAACGGTGCTTTGGATAAAGGCTGTTTGTATTTCACACGTACATTAGGTAAAACATTGTTTGATCTTACACAGTAAAAGCACATCGAACACCCGGTACATCGTCTTAATCCCATGACGTCCCGCCTTATACAAAATCGTCCGTTTTTGTTATCTTTATGGACATGCGTTTTAATATCAAAAGCCTCCCTGGACACATTTTGTTATAGCAATGAAATGTAACAGCTTTTTCTATCCTTCCTTAACTGTCCAAGTTCGTTAAATGCAGAAAGTAGCCAATTCACAAAAATAACTGTTACTTTATGCGGCAAGGTGTGTATCCATGATACGTCTTGATCTCAAAACGAGTGTTTAATGAAACCTTACATGACAATTGTAAGAATAGCCACATACGTGTTATGAAGCTTGTATAATTTAGGTCACATCTACATTCGTATGCGTACTATTCGGAGTAGTAATAAAGACATTCGTATAGTGACACCAGATTTTCTTACCTCCAAGCGAAATAAAACTTCAGTTTCTCGGTTTTTCAGAATCGCGTATCTCTAAAATGTTCAGGATGCTGTGTGCGGTATAAATACTCCGTATCCCTTGTGGGAGGATCCAAGCCGAGTCACAGGATGACATGGATAACTGATCACAAAGATGCTGATGACAGACGGGAACTCGATGTAATGTGGTCAATTATTAGTGAAACAGACCAATATTAAACCCAGACGTGGCACGTCGTTAGATTATGGGCTTGTATTAAGCTTCAAGGTGTCAGTCTTCATCCAGCATCTTCTGCGCCTCGTGCCGCACCGGCAGGCATGTGGAGCGAGCCCAGAATCGCAGAATCTGCCGTGAGCACATGGCATCCGTGAAATACAAGCACCACTCGCGTATTCCGTTAAACGAAGGGAAACTCAATCGATCTACTCGATGCGCGTCTGCTTCTTGATCTGCGGTGCTGAGACGTTGCAAAATCACTATCGTCCAACGTAAGAGAGGAGTCGCTATGAATTTTTATAATGCATTAAAAAGCAACAGTGCCCCAAGAGCATCACGGTAGCCATTTATTCGTTTTTTCCCTCGATATTTTTATGGTTGTAGTTCAATGAAATTTGGGAGTCTTGGTGGGTTTGGTAAAATTCCGCTTTGGCCGGAATCACCACTCGCATTTATTACCCGAACGCCATTCCAACGTAAAGTTAAGCCACTTACGTGATTTGCTTATATTAAACTTATATTTATATATTAACTATATATTAACTTATATTTGATTCACCATGACATTATAAAAAACATTATAAAAACTGTAATTTATAATCAGAGCTATTACTACCACGTGATATGCCTAACTTTGCTAACAATTGTCACGAAGAAGCGATTTCCTTTTTAAAGCCGACATTTGTGTTTTGCAATTTAAACTATTACATTTTGCAATTTAAACTATACTACAAAATTATGTTTTATGCATTTTATTATCTGAATATACCGCGATTAGAACAGCGCTGAGGCCCACTAGTGTCTTACAGGAAACTCTTCTACTTCTGTGATGGATTAAAGTAACAGTTTGTGTGAAAGTAACAGAATAGTCGCACTTCAAAAAGTTACCCCATTTTTTGGGGTTTACTAGTGACCACTAGATGGCGTACATAGTTCGTGTATTAAACATGATTGTATTTGTATAAGAGCCATTAAGAAAATAAAAGTTTGCATTTCAACCAATTTGTAAAGAGAAAGAAACCGTGGCATAGACATAGAAACTGATCTGATTTAACAATTGTTTGTTCTTTAGCGGAGATATATTTGCACGACTGAGCAAAGACAGAATCTGGTCTTTTATTATTTATAAAGGACTCGTCAAACAGTTGTTGAATCCAGAATATGAATTTAATGGAATAACCTGACCAAAAATTAAAATTCACTGGTTATTTTCTAGTTCTGAAGTCATATTAGCTTGTGATTGTCTACTGTGGAACACAAAGAATGAGGGTTAAATATATTATATAATATGCAATATAATATATACTGAATATACTAACTTGAAATAATTCTGAAAGTGTTATATTTGGAGAAAAGTTTTTGATTATTTTTTTAAACCTTGAACCTTTCCACATGCTGTCTAGAATTAGAGCTTGAATGGTGTGAGTTTTTTTTTTTTGTTGCACATCACACAAGGATAAAAATAAAAACCCCTAAAAGCACAAGTGGCCCCTGACTGACCCACGTGTGTAGAGCTGCCACTGTTTGGGCAATGATTAGCCACACTCATAAGACTTATATATTGCATTTATTCAAGATTTTAGTTTAGATTAACAAGTTGATTGCATATATAGCTCCTTTAACTACATTGTTAGCTACAACCACATACCAGAATATCAAATATCACAGGCCTAACATAGATTAAATTGGAATTCATTTAAATTATTTCTCATGATTAATTCAGCAGCGTAAGAAAGAAACCCACAACAAGGATCAGAGAGGATGGAAGAGTCCTGGAACTGGAACTACAATATGTAAAAGAGAAAATATATAACACAATACATCCTAACTTAAGCAAATCCCATAAGACAACATACCTATTTGAAACTATGACCTACCTCTGACTGGGTCCTGATACTGTTGTTATGTTTGTCTTAGGTGTGGTAACATCTCTAAGAGGCAAATAATAATCAAATAATTAAAGTGTCTAAATGTTTGTTTTACATTAATATATGGAAAGATGGATAAATGGAGTTCCCTTGTGAGGGAATCTGACACTCACTAAAAGAGAAGAGATATACAGATGTGAGCTAGATGATAATTGGTAATATAAAACAATGGCTGTTTAAGAATGGCATATGAGTTGCATGTTTTATATAGGCAATAAGCAATTGTGTCTGCAATTGTAATTCACACAATAAACCCTAAACTTATCAGCCCCCATAAGACAACACAACTATTTGAGACTATGACCTACCTCTGAGTGGATCTTGATACTGTTGTTAAGTTTGGCTTAAGTGTGGTAACAGCTCTAAGAGGCAAATAATAATAATAAAACAATTAAAATGTCTAAATGTTTGTTTTACATGAAAATTGTATTGTATCAGCAATTGTAATTTACACAATAAATCCTAACCTTACCAGCCCCCATAAGACAACACAACTATTTGAGACTATGACCTACCTCTGAGTGGATCTTAATACTGTTGTTAAGTTTGGTCTAAGTGTGGTAACAGCTCTAAGAGRCAAATAATAAAATAATTAAAGTGTCTRAATGTTTGTTTTACATTAATATATGGAAAGATGGATAAATGGAGTTCCCTTGTGAGGGAATCTGACACTCACTAAAAGAGAAGAGATATACAGATGTGAGCTAGATGATAATTGGTAATATAAAACAATGGCTGTTTAAGAATGGCATATGAGTTGCATGTTTTATATAAGGCAATAAGCAATTGTGTCCGCAATTGTATTTTACACAATAAATCCTAAACTTATCAGCCCCCATAAGACAACATAACTATTTAAAACTATGACCTACCTCTGAGTGGATCTTGATACTGTTGTTAAGTTTGGCTTAAGTGTGGTAACAGCTCTAAGAGGCAAATAATAATAATAAAACAATTAAAATGTCTAAATGTTTGTTTTACATGAAAATTGTATTGTATCAGCAATTGTAATTTACACAATAAATCCTAACCTTACCAGCCCCCATAAGACAACACAACTATTTGAGACTATGACCTACCTCTGAGTGGATCTTAATACTGTTGTTAAGTTTGGTCTAAGTGTGGTAACAGCTCTAAGAGGCAAATAATAAAATAATTAAAGTGTCTAAATGTTTGTTTTACATTAATATATGGAAAGATGGATAAATGGAGTTCCCTTGTGAGGGAATCTGACACTCACTAAAAGAGAAGAGATATACAGACATACGATAGATGATTATTGGTAATATAAAACAATGGCTGTTTAAGAATGGCATATGAGTTGCATGTTTTATACAGGCAATAAGCAATTGTGTCTGCAATTGTATTTTACACAAAAAACCATAATCTTATCATCCCCCATAAGACAACATAACTATTTGAGACTATGACCTACCTCTGAGTGGATCTTGATACTGTTGTTAAGTTTGGCTTAAGTGTGGTAACAGCTCTAAGAGGCAAATAATAATAACATAATTAAAGTGTCTAAATGTTTGTTTTACATGAAAATTGCATTGTATCAGCAATTGTAATTTACACAATAAATCCTAAACTTACCAGCCCCCATAAGACAACATAACTATTTAAAACTATGACCTACCTCTGAGTGGATCTTGATACTGTTGTTAAGTTTGGCTTAACTGTGGTAACAGCTCTAAGAGGCAAATAATAATCAAATAACTAAAGTTTCTAAAATGTTTGTTTTTACATGAATATATGGAAAGATGGATAAATAGAGATCTGGTGTCTGAATCTTATACCTAATCATGCCAATCCTATATTGGTCTATAGCAGTGCTTGATGCATAGCAGGTGCACCTGTGAGTATATAAGGGCACCTGTAGAGACTGTCATTAGCTTTTTCGCCCTCAGCAGCTGTGCCTGTTTCAGTGTGTCAAATCATCATGGAGCCTACAGCAAAGCACTTCAGGAAGTGTGTGCCTCTGTGTCAGAGGTTTCACAACCTGTGTGTGATTTGCTTAAATGACGTGCACTCATCCTCATCCTCTAATTATGCTGCCAAATAAGTGTGTGAACATGCTGAGAAAGCACAGATATGTGGGGATGCTCATACTCACAGGTGCACTTGATGTGAATCAATCACTGGTGTAGTTAGATATGATATTTAAACACTTGTCACACCAAAGATGTTCAACATAATGTCATACCAGTATCTGATTTACCTGGAAACACATGGTTCCTGATTGGCATGTTCATCAAGGGTGGTGTTGATACGCTTCACTTTCACATTTGGGCAGGGTAGAGAATTATTCTGAAGCAGACCTGAAATATCTAAGACAAAGTGTAAACTACATTTATCTATTTCACAGAAACATGAAAAGTCTGAAGGTATGTCTTCTTAGAATCAACTGTGGACCATGCAAACTTTTGATACATGTTTATTAATGAGTTGCCAATTTAAATTCTTGGCATCATCATAATTCTGCCCAATTTACTTTTAATATGCCAACAATAAGGTACCTTTTAAACTAAACCGGTTGTATGAAGTGGTCACCAAACTTACCTTGCATGCTAATGAGAACTATGATGTCACCCCCTTTGATGAAATGTCTTCTTTTGAGATCACTGTAGTAATAATAAAAGTCATCTCCACCCACATATACAGTCTCATTTCCAATGATGGTTTGAGTTCCATTTTGAGGATTGTCCCACACATCCATGTAATCTGTTACTGTTACAATAAAGTGTGTTTTAAAAGGTTGATATTAATAGATAAATTTGACATTTATTTATGAGTGTTTATCTCCAAAATATTGGCAATTATCTTATACTGTAATTATCATATACTATTTAAATTATGAAAGCATGTTTTTGTCTCTCCCTGTACCTCACTTTATAAGTGTATTTTTTTCTAATAAATTTTATTCTTGTAAAAAAACAATGAAATAAAGTTTTTTTTATTATTGTTATTATCTTACCTGGGTCAATGGTGAAGCTGTTCTCAATGGACATGCGTCTCTGCATGTGTGGATTCTGGTCAAGCAGCTGGAAGGTCACTTGTCTCCATGCAAAAGGCCACTGTAGCTGGTCATCAAACACACCAGATACCAAACGAAAAAACATTAAAAAGACATTCTCATCAAATTTCTGTATGAAAAGCTGGTAGCGATAACCATCACTAGAGTAGTATAACGGACTTTCTATGGAAGAATCATTTGGTGTGTCGTTCATAAGCTTCTCAAAGTTTCTTATCTGCCATATATTAGGACACTCGGTCTGTGAAATATTGATATCGTCCAATGAGAATCCTCCACTGGAGTTTCCAGCTCCTTTACGAGCTTCAAATACTATTTGAAAGGTTTTATTTGCATTTAGTTGCACATGGTGCAGCCGCCAGTAATTATCAGGGGGTCCTGCAAGAAATAACAGTGAAACAGAGAAACATCTTAAATAATATTTCTGTTATGTGGTAACTGTTTTATAAAATCTGGACCATTTAGTCTAGATGATATTCACAACATAACATCTCTGTATCTTATTGCTTAATTATATTTTTTAGCAGTGAATAAGACCTGTGATCTGATCCATGAGTCTCAGTGTTCCTCTGCTGTCTGCTGCATTCTGGTATTCTCTGATCCAGATGTTGAGCTGGTCATTCTCATTGCCACTGTGATAGTAATAGAACTGCAGGCACTGAACTTTACAATCTCTGCTCGGCGTCATTTTTCTGCTCTCCAGTCTAGCTGAGTCTCCTTCATTTCTACCCTGTGCACTGAAGTGCATGAAGAAAGAGCTGCCTGCAGATAATTATGTTAAATATATATATATATATATATATATAAAATATACGTTACATATGAATGTTTTCTGTTTATATTAATGTATATATAGTGTATATATTAAGTTATGTAAGCAAAGCAGCATGTTGACAGAATTGTTAAAAAATATTTATACTATTTTTATTTTAAAGAAATGTTTTCATTGCTTATTTCATGATAATAAAATTCATTTCTGCATTTAAAACTTTTTACTGCTTTTTACTAACTGAAAATCTCACCATTTGGCTGTTCACCCAAGTAGGTGTGGTCAGTCACATTGACCCCACCCACTGAACTCACTCTCTGCCATCCGTATTCAGAAGTAGAACAAACACTCATCTGACACAGAAACTCATCATCAAAACTACAGTGATCAAGGAAAGAGACGGACGAATCTATGACACAAATGAACAAAAACATTAGTGCAAAAAACTGGATACAATAGAAAGTGCCTTCAGAAAAAGTGCCTAAACACTCACAAATGACAATCACAGGTTTATTGTCCTACATAGAATCCCCTGCCGGCCATAAATAAAACTGATAATGGCCATAAACGGCCATAAATAAAATGAAAAATACTTACTGCACATATAGAGGCCATTGAGCTCAATAGCATCATATTCACTCATGCCTGACCCATCCTCACTGTGTTTATCAAAATTTCCTTCTGTCCCTAAAAATAAAGACTATTGGAGTTAATCACCTGATTGTTTTTAAGGCATATCTTATATACAGTCTTAAATTATATGTACACAATGTGTAGAAGTAAATGAATAAATGCTATATTATAGTATTTTAAACAAAACAAGTGAAACATTATAGATCAACCTGCTATTATGTTTGTATAATTTATTGCCACATAATTGTCTCTGTCATATATTGACTGTTCATGGTAGAATCCCAGTGCATGAAGAAACTCATGCTCAACAATTCCTATTTGTCCACAGCCGTCTCCGATGGACAGATTCTGACCCTGGGAATATTGCTGTCCAAAATATGACGAACATCTGCAAAATCATATTCAAAATTTAATGTGATGTAGTTTAATCTATATCAGAATTATCTATAGTCTATTTATGGATTGCTAAATATAATTATACTGTACTGTACCCTTCATTCCCGTCCACAGAAATGTAAAATTCTTCTGTTGTCCTGGGCTTAAAGTCAATACATGATTTCAGTCTGAACTGCTCAAAGGCCCTCAGTATAACTCCTTTATTATTTATACCTATAACCACAATCAAAACACATCATGTAGGAAAGATGAAAACCTAATATATTTAAATACATATAGATACTTTAAAAATAATCCATGTTTTCTTACTCAGACTAGCACTAAGCACATAGGGGACAGGAATTTTCCACCGGTATTGAGATCCCGGAATTGAACTCCTTTCTCTTTCCTTTAAAGAAGATACTATTTAGTGATTATTAGAAAGGAATATATCTAATAAAATTTAATATCTGAATATAGGGTGAATTGTCCTAATGTGGGACACTACCTAATGTGGGACACTTAAGCTTCAGCTCTCCCCCAAACCAATGAATGCCAGTAAAATTATAAACAAATCAAAGCTGTACTGCCATGTGATCAAAGTTACATGACATAATATCTGTGCAGTCATAAATCAGGCTTAACATTGTAATATACTACAGAATTCGAAATACAAAAAATGTCCCGCATTAGGGCAATCCACCCTACTAATATTGTGCTCTCTTATAATAGACCTTACCACCAAGATGTCTCCCTCTTTAAGATGTAAACCTTATGCCACAAATAAGTCGGTTAAAAACGCTTACACATAATATAATATGAACTGATGAATTAATATGAATAGTAATCATTTATAGCTAGGAAAAGCTATACACTCATCGGCCACTTTATTAAGTACATCTGTTCAATGGCTTGTTAACATAAAAGTCAAATCACGCTTGACCATGGCTAAATCGTAAACCTTGTTTTTACTTCTTTATGTAACAAAATGCTAAATGATAACATGATGCCATGAAATATATTACACATAAAAATACAAAATCTTGTTGCAGTAACTTAATACATTTCTTTGACTTGTACTTTGTGTACTTTACTCACCAGTCATGTTTGGGTTGAGGACATCAAAAAAAGGCTAAGGACATGAAAAAACAATGTAAATATTTCAAAAATCAATAATATATATACCATTTTTGTGATTACTGTTCTTTATGTAACACATAATTTACTATACTTTAGTTTAACTTACCAGTGAAGCAGGGCAAAAAGCCAAGCTCAGCAGAAGACAAGCCCACAAATTCATCTTCACTGTAAATCATATTTACCAAATTTAACAGTTGACTGATTTAACAACTTATTACTTATTTTAGAAAATGTGACATTTTACAAAATAATTTTACCCTTGTACATTTAAATCATCACTATTTCACTTAATTATCATTAATCTTTTTACTAATATCATTAACCTAATTTTTACTCCCACTACTAAGTAAAAACAAAAACCTTGTGGCTTCCAGTCACCCGGTTTAAAAAGACAAAGCAAACAGATATATGCACAAGATATTTTTTTTAGATATTTTTTAAAGCTACACTGAAAAGAAAACATTTTTTTAAACACATTTACATAAACACAGACTTAAATTTTAAAATAATCCCTCATACTTGGTATTTAATAGAATAGAAATTAACAGAATACTGGAACATTTATAAAATTAAAATGTGAAAATATTATTTAATAAAAAAATAAACATTTTGAGTACCTTGTACTCTAAAAGGCAATCCCAAATCCTATATTATAATCCACATAAATATACAATTTTACACAATTTTAAATAATACCTGGGTTGAAGATGTCAAATATAGTCTCTAAAGTAAAAAATGTACTTACTTTTGTTATGCTGGATGGCAACTCTTAACTAGAAATAATGCTTTTTCAAATTATGTTATATAATAATAAAATTAATAATAATGATTATTAATTTGGTAATAGAAAACTTCATAGAGAAAGTGATACTTTAGAAAACAACGGTTTGTAATAAAACATACAGGGTCTGACAATTATTTTAAATAAACCTTTAAAGTGGACATCTAAAAGACAAAAGTTATTATGTAGCATAATAAATAAACAGTTTAAAGTATTAAGCTGTTACATCATGGCTGAGATAAAAATACAATTATTATCATTTATCTTAAACTAAGTGTAAATTTGTGTTTTGACATCACACATTGGTGATATATTATCATATTACAGTTTTGAACCAGGCGATTACCCTACCTTGTATATTCATCCAGACTCAATGCCTTCGCAAGTTTTTGCTTTTTAAAATCGATTCCCGGATTTTATAATTGAATCCTGGGAACAGGTAAATAAAGTCATCAGGCTTATTTCAGGATGCAACACCAGGCACACACCCATTTAGTTAAGAAGGGCAATACTATCTAAACAGATACACACACACCTATACACACGCAATACATTAATTTGTGGGATACGAGGTAACAACATGTGTACGCCAATATATTTGAACTCCAAAATGTTCATTGTAGGGTTGTAATAACCCTGTATACTTTTTTTGTATAAATAGCATCAAAGATGACAGCGTCAACATGAATTTTACTGTAATGGCTGTAAGGCAGTCAGAGTTCACAGTGTTTTTACTACTGGCCTAGAATTGTATTAATTTAAAAAGAGCTGTTGGCATTTTATGTCTGTTTTGAGAATGATTGTGCTAATACTCTATCTAATGCATTTTCAATATTTATACATAATATAACTATTTAGAAATTTGTCTTGAGTTAGTACATTTTGTATATCGTACAGTAGTGGTTTTGTCTTGACAAAAAGGAACGAAAAGGCCTCAAAACTACAATTCATGTAATCATTGTGTCTACAACAATTGTCTTGATTATACTGTAAAGAACAGTGGATTGTTTAATGTAACTATTATAATAAAATAATACGGTAGAGTGAAAATGCAGAGTTTAAAGTAAACTTAAGAAAGTCTAAGAAAGCATGTAAACATTTGAACCTGTGGGTGTGTGTTTTGTAAATATTTGAAAAAGATTAACAGTGTTTACATAAAAATCACCATATAAATCACCATCTTTACCACCACAGTGTTATATAAAATATAATTTATAATTTATATTATAAATAAATATGTAATTATGTGTGCATATGTAAAGTATGTGTGGTGAAATCAAAAGTTTCATATTAATTTCAAATACTTTCATATTTTTTCACAGGCAACTTATTATAAAGAGATTAATATTAATTGATCCTATTTATAACACATACACAGACCAGTTTTTCTTTAACTTTGTTTACGACGCGCCAGTACTCCTGCGCTGTTCTTACCACCCGGATCCAGTGAGGTTGTGGACAACATAATAAACCCAAATTATGACACTTTGACAACAAAACAGTAGATTAGTTGTTATAATAGATGCTTACATTTTAATAAATTATGTCGCTATGGAGAACGACTTCGGTGTGACTGGTGTCTGGATCTCATTTGAATTGGTCCGAATGAGATCCATAACTGTGTTATTTGGCTGTTCACACCAAAGACGCTACCAGTGGCATTAAACAAGATGCACAATCTCGTTCCGTCTCAGGAAACCGATGTTACACACGTAACCGAGAGGCGTTTTACATTTTACTTGTTATTAGTCTCTTTGTTTCGAAACTATTTATGCAGTTGTGATGAATGCAAAGCCAATTCAATTAGTTCAATTAGAGATATGCTGCCATCTGCTGAGTTTTCATGAGGTTCTTTTTAATTAGGTATTGAAAGAGTTTATTTATTTAGCCGACAAAAGGCTAAGATGTCAAAAGATTAACATATTATACAGTCATTGGCAGGGAAAAAATGAATATCTGCTTGTCATTGTGTTTATTAAGAAATTGTTCCTGATTTATTGTAAGAGATATAAAACACAGGGCTACGTCTAAATGCTACACCTGAAGACAAGTAGCAGATCCGCCATCTGCCACTAAATGGTGCTAAGACCAAACAAGAAGTCATTGGCTTAATTTTAATGATACACTCAGGGTTATTTTGAAGGTTGCATTTCGTGCTTAATCGTCTATATAATCTGTATGAATCTTGGTTCTCTTGCAGTGAAATGTAAACACTTTAAAATTGTGATTTAACCAACTGTTAGATTTACTTGTTTTGAAATTCAAAGGAGAAATTCACAGTGCTGTATAGTGTAAATGACACATTGCGAGATCAATTGCGAGATCAAATAGTATTTGAAAAGCAATAATATTTAGGCAATGATTGCATTTATTTAACTAAATAGAGAATGTGTAAAACATACATCACTACATACATGCCAATGTATTGTTATATGAAATTGGATCAAGAGTTAAGATTAATATGTTGATTCATAGAGGCTTACTAAAATACACATTTAATAATATCATAGTTTATAGTATCGTTTAATAGTATCAATAGCAGAACCTCTAGTATTACCCACAACCCCAAATATAGAGATAAGTGAAATAGAGAATGATTGTTGGAAAAATGCATATACCAGAGTGTGTATATAGTGTAATAGTGTTATACTTGAATTAGAGTTTATGTGGCTGTGACAACAGTTATTTCTCATGATTAATTCAGCAGCATAAGAAAGAAAGCCACTATGAGGATCAGAGAGGATGGAAGAGTCCTGAAACTGGAACTACAAAATATATCCAGACACTCACTAAAAGAGAAAAGATATACAGATGTGAGTTATTATTATTGTTAATACAAAACACTGTCTGTTTAAGAGATGCTTCTGAGTTGCATTTGTAAGCAATTGTGTCAGTAATTGTATCTTAATTGTATTGTAACCTTATCCATAAGACAACCTTAATATCATAAGTCAACTATACTACAATAACTGTTTGATATTGTGACCTACCGTGGAGTGGGTTTTTGTACTGTTGTTAAGATTGGCTGAGGTGTGGTAACAGGTCTAAAAAGCAAAAAATGACATCATTAAGTACTTAATGCTAAATGTTTAGCAATTGCTCAAATGTTTGTTTGTTTTGAGAAGATGGTTAAATGGAGATTTACCTGGGAACACATGGTCCCTGATTGACACTTTCATTATTAGGTAGGTTAAAATGCTTCACTTTTACTCTTGGGCAGGGTACAGAATTATTCTGAAGCAGACCTGAGATATCTGAGACAGTATTTTGGATTGATAAAGTAAATTTATCATTAACATATAATTTAACATTTGTTCACCAAAACAATTATCTGTTCACAGACAGTTTGAAAATGTGTCGTCTTAGAATCAACTGTGGACTGTGCAAACTTTAGATACATGTTTGTTAATCAATTACCAATTTAAATCTTTGCCATAATTCAGCCCAATTTTAATGGGCCTTTAATAAGGTATCTTTAAAACTTAACCAGTTCTCTGAAGTGATGGCACAAAACTTACCTGGCATGCTAATGAGAACTATGATGTCACCCCCCTTGATGAAATCTCTTCTTTTGAGATCACTGTAGTAATAATAAAAGCCAGTTGCACCACCCATAAATACAGTCTCATTGCCAATGATGGTTTGAGTTCCATTTTGAGGATTGTCCCAATTATTCCCTTCATCTATTGCAAGAAAGTATCTTATAAACGGATGTTGATATTTATCAAAGATAAAGAGAGGGGACAGAAAGGGGAATTTTACAGAACAAACGCGACTAGGTTCAGCTTCTTAAAACGGTGGAAAATCACTTAATGTGACAGAAACAGACTTAAATTGTATTAAAGCCTCAATGTAAGTCTTACCAGGGTTAGTGGTGAAGCTCTTCTCAATGGACATGCGTCTCTGCATGTGTGGATTCTGGTCAAGCAGCTGGAAGGTCACTTGTCTCCATGCAAAAGGCCACTGCAGCTGGCCATCAAACACACCAGATACCAGACGAAAAAACATTAAAAAGTCAATCCCAAATTTCTGTATGAAAAGCTGGTAGCGATAACCATCACTAGAGTAGTATAACGGACTTTCTACGTAAGAATAATTTGGTGTGTCGTTCATAAGCTTCTCAAAGTTTCTTATCTGCCATATATTAGG
>JAZGTK010000568.1:0-21443 GCA_036877625.1 Ambastaia sidthimunki
CACAGCAGAGCAAGGCACAATGCAACACATTTTAAACCGTAAAGAGATGTACAAGATATCATAGCAGATTTCTTGCAAGGAACATGCATGGATTCTAACAAAACAGTGTAAAAAAATTGCATAAAAACTTGCATTAGAACAAAACTGCATGACAAACAGCCTTGAGTCCTATTGTTCCTGTAGTTCAACTGGTAGAGCATAGTGCTAGCAACGGCAAGGTCATGGGCTAGATTCCAAGGGAACGTGCGTATTGATAAAATGTATAGCTTGCACTGTAAGTCATTTTGAATAAAAGCATGTGCCAAACGCATTAAAGCACAAATGCATCGTGAATGATATAAAGGTGCATTTCTTTCCAAGAAAACGATGCTTGTCTTTGTAATTCTTCATTAAAATCTGATAATGTGCATCACCTCTGAAATGAATTTCTTTTGATTGTCTTGGCCGTGCAGACAAAGTGTTAACAATTGTCAAATAACTATTTAGAATTTTTTTTAGCAAATTCAGGACTGGCTTTACTTTCACAATTAAATAAATTCCTAGTGGATAAAGCAATGTGTATTTTGTCTCACTACATAATCTGTTTCACACAGTTATGTGTAACTTTACAAAAAAAGTAACAAAAGGGTTGACTGTAAAGCAAACAAAACAATCAAATGAATCTTGACAAATATGAAACAAAAGAAAACTAAATGACAAAATTTGGCCATAAAAATTGTTATTCTTCCCCCATGGCCATTCACCTACCCACCCTTCATGCATTCATGCAAACACCTTAGACCCACCTGGACTAATTCCACTTCCGAGCAAACAGTAACATTCTGTATTCACACACATATAATCTAAACTAACAGACCCTAAAAAGCACACCCACGCAGGGCCTTTACATCACCCATTTCTCTCACACATGCTTATCTATGCATATGCCCCCCCACACACACACACTCAAAGTCAAATACGCAAGCTATCTACTTGAAATGATAATTTGTTTAAACAGTTTGAATAATTCCACTTTGCGCATTCAGAGTGTGCATTAGGGTCGCTTGTGAAACTGCTCCCATTAAGTTCATACTACAATGTGCTGTAAATGCCTGCTTGGCTTAGTGAAGCGTTTCACAATAATGATTACAGAATGATACAGGGCAGAGAGGGGATGAGACAGAACTGTGTGAGGGGGAGGGGACAGAATTCTGTGCAGAATTCTAGAATAGAACGACTGGACAGAGTCACTGTGATTAGTTACTGGAGCAAGCAGAGGTAGTTCTGTGACTGCTGGGACCAGACCTATTCACACAGAGTCCATTGTGACCAAACAGCACAGAAGTGTGCAGGATTTACAAACAATTTTCGGGACCAAACGTTTTACACCAAGCGTGATGTTTTCATCATTTCCTGAAAAAAGTTCTGATACCTGAATGAAATGTTCAGGCTCAAATGTTATTATTAAAGGAATAGTTCACCAAAAAAATGAAAATTAGCCCATAGTTACTTGCCCTCAAGGCATCCTAGGTGTATATGACTTTTTTCTTTTAGACGAACACAATTAGAAATACATTAAAGAATATTGTGGCTCTTTCCAGCATTATAATAGCAGTGAATAGTGCCCAATAGTGAAGCTCCAAAAAGTGCATCCATCCATCATAAAACTAATCATACAACAACAGTGCATAAAAAATGTGTTCTGAAGTGAAACAATAGCTTTTAGAAAGAAAACCATTAATATTTTGAACTTGTTAAGTGATTGCTACATCATGTATCCATGTAAACAAACAGATTATAGCACTAATTTAAAAAATGGTGGGATGTGGATCACTTCAAATCTTATTGGTTCTCGTGTGTCTTGTGATGAAACACACATCACAACTAGTCGTGTTTACATTCAAACATGAAGTTCCAATCGTTCAACACATTTAAAATATGAACAGATTTCTTTTACAAACTTAATTCGCTACAGAAGACATTTATTAACCCACTGGAGTTGTATTGATTACTTTTAAGATGAATAGATGCGTTTTTCACTGCCATTGTGAAAAAGCTGGAAAGAGCCAGGATATTATTTACTATAACTCCAATTGTGTTTGGAAGAAAGAAGAAAGTCGTGTACACTTAGGATGGCTTAAGGATGAGCAAGGACAACTTTCATTTTTGGATGAACTTCTTCTTTAATAATAATTATTATCATTATTATCAATAATTAATAATTAAACTGTTTGGTATTTGCTGTTTCGAAAATGAAACAATGTTTACACTGTGATTCATTTTCATTACATTTCATTTTCATTTAGATACTTTTTTGTTCCAAAAGTTGGTTTAAATAAGCCAATAACAATAACATAAGCCATGAGACAACACATGCAATATTCAAAATTGTGAGTATTGTACCAAGGTGATGAGTGGCAGGGTGGGCCACTGGCTCGGTAGGCAGTACCACCAGAGCTGCAGAAGGGTCCTGAGGCAGAGGCAGGACTGGCTGCAAGGGGTTGGGCATAGTTGCAGAAAAGCCTGGGGTCAAGTTCTGGTGCAATGCTGCATGACTGAGACCTAAACAAAGGCAGAAAATCTTCTTTAATGATCCAAGATATAGGCTTAAGTTTTACCACTAAGGGGCATTTCATTAATACTTTAGCAGGGTAAACCTAATTAAACAATTTGTACAGCATTTTATGTCTATATAATGAGACTATGAAGTGAGTGTGTTGAAGTTTAATACTATTAAAATTGTAAATACAGATGGTGTGACCTCACCATAGGAGTGTCCCATCCAGAGGGAGGGACTTCCTGTCCGAGGCATCCAGTGATGATGGGTGGGGTGGGCATGAGCAGATGGCTCAGTGCCTAATTGGCTGCTGCCTGGCACAATAAGGTGTGAGGTCAGATCTCCATGGCAACTACTGGAAGGGTGGATCCTGGCAAACTCAACTCTGTCTTTGTTTTCCCTGAGGGAAAGAAATAAAAATGGCAAAATTTAACTCTCTAAGGTATTAGAACAACAATGCAGCACATCAACTCTGCAGGATAACTAATTAAAGAACTGTTTTTTAGACACAAATTATAGCAATTTTATATAAAAAAAACACAATAACAATTTTAATATGACAACATGAAGGGTATCACTTATGGCTAACTCAGAACAAATATTTATGGCTCGCAGGCTTTTCGGTCTTAATGAGATTTAATGGAGTTCTCAAATGTCTTTCATTTAGGTATGAAATGTCAAACATGTTTTTCCTAAAACTAGACAATAAAAATAAACACAAAGGAGAACCGTTGACAAAGTAAATGTGCAGAAATTATGAAATGAATGTGGATGATCAGATATTTTGGTCTTAAAAGAAACCTGTTATTTGTGCTAAACAAGATACTAAAGCAAATTTGTTCTGAAATTCTGGAGGAGGGATGTATGATTATGGTGGACTGTTGTTTAAGAAAAATTAGAAGCAGGAAAAGTTTAACTAAAAGACTCTATTTGCTCCATTGTATCTCAGCACTGTCAAGGAAAAACAAATAGATCTCATTTGAGATTCTTTTACCCTATGAGAAGGAATAGCAGTGTTAAAAAAGTATACAGTTCAGTGAGGTAAAATGAGTGGATCACAGCCATACCTGAGGAGAAGATCTCTCTCTCTGTCAAATGGAGGCAGTCCAAGATGTTCCTCACACATTCTTTTTCTTTCCTCATCCACCTCCCGGTCCAGCGGGTACATGTGGCGTCCAACACCTGAGACAAAGCAACACAGTACCACAATTAACAATAGAATGTCTGATGACAACCAAATATTTAACGTCTACAATGCTTACACAAATCATATGTTGAAATAAACAGGTTTTAATTCTTTCACACTACTACCAAACCGCACGCACAAGATTGTAGGATAAGCAACAAAAGACACAGCTATACTATATGTTGAAATCTCAGTAGACAGGATGTAAAACAACTATTAAATTCAGATGTTCTTGCTGCCTTTTTAGCTTTGAAAGCAGCATTGTTCAGGTTTTGAACACAGCCAGGGTTTTGCAACTGGGCGAGAGCGAATTCAGTGTTTTAAACAGGTGGCTGCTAATTGTCCTCCCACAGTCATGCGATCTTGGCATGTGCTCAGCGGAACAGATATTGTACATTATGGCCTACTGACGATATAAGAGCAATTTGGCAGTCACTGTAACACCTAAAACACCCAATCTGGCAAGTGTACGCCTACAAAACATCAGAAAGGATTCCCATGTTGATGATTATGTGATTTGCATTAACAACCAAAGATGTCATAAGAGATATATTTAGAGATATATTTCTACAATCACAGATTATTTCAAACTTTTTTTAAGGTTTCAAAAGTTCTACAAGATTCTCCAGTAAACTAAACTATAAACTATATATAGCTTGTTGGAACACAAACTTGTATACCAGACCTCCTGCTGGTAGTCACTTACCCTTCACGCTGGGCATCACTCTGCTGTGGTGGCTATGGGTGGGATGCCCGTCTGGCAGGCGACACGGGGGCTCTCTTTGCCTGGCAACGGCCACCGCTATCCCCACAGGGGGCTGCCGCACCTCTCCCTCCCCCTGAGCCTCCCCTGAGTCCTTACCCACCCGCTCTGAGCGCTCACTCTCCCCAGATGATGAGGATCTCCTAGGGGGCAGGGTCTGCTTCGCCTCCTGTAGGGCACAGCTTGAACTGCCTACACTTTTGTCATTTCTCTCGTTCCTCTCACTTCTCTCCCCGGCTGCTGCCCCCTGCTTGAGGCAGCCCAAGCCACCAAACGGGCTCTTCTGAGAGAACAGCAATGGTTGCTGGGAGCTGTACTTCATCAGACTCCTCATGGCATTGCTTTCAGGTCCTTGGGGGCCCAATGTTGCCTCTTGTGGGGCTGTTAGAGGTTCCCCTCGAGAGCCAACACTCAGAGAGTTGTACGCCTTGTGCTGTTCTTCCCCTGACCGAGCCTGGTGTGCCCAAGAGGGTTGAGTGCCAGTCTGATGCCCGCTGTATCCCTGCGATGCTGTCTCCACTTCCGCCTTCCTTTTCTCTTGTGCACTGTTGCTAGTCTCCAGATCTGGACCCTGTCCCCCTGTGCTAGCCCTGTTTCCGTGTTGCTGATGACGTATCCGAGCAATTCTCTGACTGTTTTTCTGAAGACTCTGAAGACACTCACTCTCAGCTCCATTTTTACCGTCAGATGAAGCCCTGTTTGATGGACCTGAGTGGGAACAGTCCCGGAAAGGTGGAGTGCTGGCATATATGCTACTCTTAGCTTGGTGGCCACCCTTCGTCCCTTGTGGCAGAGAGGGCCGAAAGACATCAGATTCATCACTGCTGTCCAAGCTACATGAACGAGCTGAGTGGGAATGCTGATTTTGACTGGGCTGAACCTCGTGTGTACGTGAATGAGGGCCTGGGGGCCAGTCTGGGCCTTTGTCTGCCTTGCCATATGTGTGTTGCTGTTGGGAAGATTTTCTTTGGCAGCTACTTGGAGGAGAAAGTAAGGGAGGTGCAGAAGGAGCTGCTCGACTTCCACTGCTACTCCTCTCAGGAGTTTTGGTTTCTTTCCCTGTACCTCCTCCAACAGCCACCATCCCACCTCCCACACCGTGACAATGAGGGTTTCCCAGCTGGAACGGCCCACTGGTTTTGTCCCCCAATGGCCCCACAGAGGGCACAAAGGTGGGCCCTGTCACTTCTGAGTCTCTGCCCACTCCGGGAGCCAGGCTCTTTTCCTGAACAGTGGGCATGGTTAGAGGAGCAGGGGGTGGAGGACAAAAAAGATCTGGATGGGGATGATGAGGATGGTGATGGTGTGGATGACTGGGGTGCAGCCAAGACCCCCCCACAGCAGAGCTTAGGCCCAGTGGATGGGGCATGGAGTAGGGCACTGGGTGGGCATGGCCCAGCATGGCACTGTGCCGAAGACAGTCTGAGGATGGCTCACTAATTCGCATCTCTCCACTAACCCCCTCCTTACAACAGTGACCGTCTGCGCCTGGTTGCCGGCCATTTCCCAGACCTGAGGCCCCTGGCCCAACACAACTGGGCAAGGAGCTCCTGGCTGTTGTGCCTGGGTCAGAGCCATTTTGGGTCTTCGTGCTAAGCAGACAGGAGCTAAGGTGCTTGGGGTCATCTTTGTGCCGGAGGTCCTCTTCTAGGCCTGGGTGGTGGTGCTGTGAATGGTGATGATGGTGAAGGGTGGGTGGTGGTGGACCATGGTGCTGGCGATCCTGCTTGGACTCTTGTTTACTTTTTTCTTTCTCTTTTCCTCCCAGTGCTACTCTTCGCTCCGCTACACCCGTCTCTTTGGAGCTCTTCTGGGAAGCTGTGCTCCCAGATTCCCTCTCACGGTTGCAGGAGTCTAGCGAGTGGGTGGGGGCACTTCGAGATAGAGGTGGGAGGCTGTGATTGGTGGAGAGAAGGTGCGGCTGTGATGGAAGGCTTCGTAGATAGAAATCTTAGGAAAGAAAGAGAAACAAACAAACAAAAGAAAAGTTTCATTTAGATTATTATGTTTAATGATGATGCATGATGGTAAAGTTTACATAAACATTTGTATGTTTACGGTGTTTTATGCTGACTGTTTACTGTAGCTTGAGAGAAATGGAACCACATTCACCTTTTTGAGTGTCATAGAAACGGTGTTGTCCATAGAGTACACTGGTGTTGCCATGGTGATCCAGGGGACTCATGGGTAGAAAGGTGGGGGCTAGACTCCCTGAAAAGCGGGGATACCCTGGGGCTGAGAGAGAGAAAGAGAATAGAGAGGGGGAGAGAACATTGTCAGGATAAACAAATGTAAGTGACAGTTTTGGCCTTTTGCTGTGCTATGGCTGGACGCACGTTCATGAAGCCCTACAGCATGGTACAACCTTTCCCAGAAACCTCTCCACAAACTAAGTTCAGTTCTTTACTCGACATTTATGAGTACCTTAACAAAACAAGAGCTTTAGACCTCCTGATAAAAAAATTATAGCCCGTATAACACATCATAAAGTATTCATCATAAAGTAATGGTTCACTATTACTATTGCTCTTACTTAGAATACTGAATTTGAACAAGTCCTCAAGTCTTTGACTTTGATGCATATTTACAAATATAGAAGATATCTTAAAATGAGGTGATTTTTGTCAATTTCAAAGGTCTGAAATAGTTTCAGAGGTATAAAATATCTATAGAACCACACATACACACAAACGCCAATACAAGATGCTCTTTTTAAAAATGCCATGTGTGCACATCCCATGGGTTCAGAGGAAGGATAAATGTCCACTCTGCTTGACTCTGCATCTTCAAGGACATTCAACTGTGTCCTGGGATAGTAAAGGGTGCAGTGGGATGTACTTATGTGTCAACTAAGCACATGGCTGAAACCCAACCACAGAGAAGCAGAGGTCAATGGCTAGGCAGACAAGGGTCATGCTCTTAAGCCGCCCACAACACAGAGCTATTATAGCCATCTGTGGTGTATGTTCGTGAGTGAGCGTACATTTCTCTTTGTGAAATGGTAGACAGAGAGAGGGTTTCTGCTCGATGTGAGTATTCTGGTGTCTTTCCAGCGTATGTTCCTCTGTTTAGGCATGACACCCTGTAGTGTGTCCTTGTACACTGTTTAATTGGTTGCAGTTAAAAGTTTAACGGTCTGGGGCCAAAGTAAACAGAAGTCCATAATGCTCATCCTCAGCATTCCACAGAGCCATTGTCCCATAGCCTACAAAACACACACACAGTCTTGACCTATGTTAGCCCTAACACAATGGAAAACTCAGGAAAAAGAAGACAAATGGACATGTGCCTTCAAATGTAAAAATGCTTCTTAGAAACAGCAAGGGACAAAAAGAATGTTATATACTTAAAAGGGTTACAATTTGAAAAATTATATAAACACACTTCTGAACTTTTGTTAGGAATTGCTTTAGGAGACATTTGGGGGCAAAAATTAAACCTTTATGTGATACATACATCAATAACGAGCGAGAGGGTGAAAGTGAGAAAGACATGTTCGATGTGTGATGGTGACAGA
Source organism: Ambastaia sidthimunki (assembly GCA_036877625.1). NCBI lineage: Eukaryota > Metazoa > Chordata > Actinopteri > Cypriniformes > Botiidae > Ambastaia > Ambastaia sidthimunki. The sequence continues at coordinate 8,003 of JAZGTK010000568.1, forward strand.
GCGTATCACTTCGAGAGGCAGATTATGAGAGACAGACAGTAAATGTCTGTGTAGGTACATGTGTGAGTGTGTCTGACAAAGAGAGAAAGAGAGACAAAGGAGGGAAGGAGATCTCCCCCACTTTCTGCCTCTCCTACTAATTGACACCAGTGGAGCACCCTGCTGACAGTGACATCACAGGGGAGTCCAGATGTGTAATATCAGGCCTTCTGGCTGCACCTGTTTCCTACTGCCACAGAATTCCAATTTTATCGACGCACATACGCGTGAGCACACACTCTTGCAGCACATGCAGACACAGAAAGATGAGCGTGTTCGCTGCGAACGGATGCTAATGCAGGGGACAAAGATGAATATAACACAGTTAGCACACAGATATTTGTAAACATATATTCATGCTCTTGTGTGTGAACATATACAGTCTCAGCACTGCAGAGGAAAGGACAAAAAAGACTAGCAGAGATGGGGTTGGAGATAAGGAGACAAGACAAGAGGAGATGAGAGAAGAGGAGAGACGTAAGAAGAGGAGATAAGCTGTGGTAAACTGAGACAAGAAAAGAACAGGTAAAGTGATAGAAAAGCAGAGACAATGAGATGAGAAGACGAAATGAGATAGGAAGAGACAAGATGAGACTTGCGAGGCAAGAGGAGGCAAAAGCAAGGACACACGATGAGACAAGACAAACAAATCGCAATCTCACCCTTCCACAATTAATTTAAATGCCAACAATTAGAGCAGAGCGGAATGGCAGTCTGAAAGCAATCACACTCTAATGATGAGCAATAAACGCAGTCCAGCAGAGTCTACCGCAGGTCAGAGAGACAAGACGCAAAGTTTCACAGAAAACTCCGTCCCTGGACACCGACACACACACCGACACACACACCGACACACACACCGACACACACACAAATAATCAAACACACAGCGATAAATCAAAAACATTGTAAACTACAGGTTCACAGTCAGAATGAGTATTTCTTTCATCTAAGTGAAGAATGATAAAGCAACAGTTCTTCGCAGTGCCAGATCAAACTGGGATTGGGGTAAGAAGCCAAGACACTGTTTTTGCTTAGTAAGATTGAGAAGCAGTACAGGTGGAGAGTGTTGGACTGCATCCCAAACAAAGTCAAAGAGTAGCTGTGGTTATACGTGTGTGTGTGTGTGTGTGTTAGAAGGAGGGAGAGAGAAAGAAAGCAACATAGAATAGAGCCACCTAGGACAACCTATTCAATCACAGAAACACACATTAACATGAGTAAGCTTAACACCAATGTTTGTTTTATGCAGGATATTTTCTCTTTAGTCTGTGAGAAATTACAATCTGACAGTTTCTCTCTCTCTCTCTCTAGTCCATTTCCAAAATACTTCATTGCCATGACTGTTTAAAACATCATACTACCAAAGCATCAATACAACAGTGCAAAAAATAAAGTAAATAAAAATTAACTTAAACATCTCTCTCTCTCTCTCTCTCTTTTTTTCTCTCTTTCTCTCTGAACCCTATTTTCTGTCCAATGTGCACAATCTACCCTGTAAGTTTTGTGCTGAGCTGTAATAACTGCTCTTATCTTTAAGCAGAGCTTTTGGTGCAATTCAACATCAGTTCTACCGGGACAGAGGACACTATCATATACCTTCACGCAGGGCACAATATACCACATCAGATTACAGCCCAATGTATGCATGGCAAACTCACTCACCACCCATGTACACCACAAACCCCACTGCATGTCTCACATCCAACAGGACAACAGAGTACTCACACAAACACAAACACACACACACACACACACACACCACTTAAATGAGATGTACACCAAGACTACTGACAAAATAGAGTGAGGGCAGGTTTGTACCTTTACACCTCTATAAATGTATCTCTCTATCTTTTGATCATTACAATTAATTGCATATTTAGTTTTTATAACTTGTTTAATTAAAGTTTCCTTCATAGTTAGTATAGTAAGAATTTTTATTAGTAAATAAAAAATCATTTATTAGTAAATCAATACTATTTAATTATTTTTTACTGGTGTATTATCTTTTTATTTTATTGAAATGTATTCATTTTTATTTCATTTTATTTTTTTTTAAGATATAACGTCAATAAAAAACAGACATTTCTCAAAATATTTTCTTTTGTGTTCCACAGAAGGAAAAGTCACATAGATCTGGAATAACATGAGGGTGAGTAACTTTTCGTTTTGGGGTGAACTATCCCTTTAACCGTGCCCATACAGCTCTGTAATTGAAGTGGAGCGAGGGAATGAAGCAGGCAGACGGAGGGAGGAGAGAACAGAACGGAGGGGGTGAGGAACGGGAGGGATCTTGTCAGCTCTGTTAATTGCGAGATGTGCTGAATCAACGGCTGCAGAACGCGGCCACCGCGGCGGCGGAAAAAAAGAACAAAGCAGAGGCGCTTCGCTACGCGCCCTTATCTGCGGTCAAAATCACTGTACGTGCGGCCCCGAGTGCCTTCTTGCGTTTATAAAACGGCGGCGACAGCAATACAATATAAAACGCTTGTGTTTAATAAAAAGTAATATTGATTCAGAAAAATAATAAGGATAATAATTCTTTCGCGCAGTAATATATTTCGTGTGACGCGTTAGTACAGAACGCAAAACGTGCAAAACATCTAGTCAGAAGTAGATAAATAAATAAATAAATTAAATAAAAGGATCTGACGTGAATAAGAGATAATGAGGGATAATGGGTTATCGATCTTTAATAGCAAGAGAAAGTGTTAGAACCTCAAATGACGAAAAAAGAGTGGTTTAAAACAGGAGGGATGGGGGTGAATGGTACAGTGAGGTGAACCAAAAGAAATCAAGTAATGTAGAGAACGAGTGGACGACATCAAGGAGAATGAAGTCGGGTATTAAAGGAGTGAAAGATAAAAGAAAGATGGACAATGAGACAGAGTGAGTGAGAGTGTATGCGTATAAGAGAAAGAGAGAGAGAGAGTCTCGGGTGGCAGATCTGTGTGCTGGCTAGGTGCCAAACGCTGGAGTTTGGCCAACTGGCAGCTCGCCGATTGGGGCTTCCTGGATTCAGTCCCTAAAAACAATCATTTGGACAGAGTGAGTGTGTACGTGTGTGTGGGAGAACATGAACATATATTTGAGCGGGTGTACACGAGCTACTGTAACCAATTATTTTCCTCTTACACTCTCATTTATTATGAAATATACAAACTGTCTCCTTGTCTTTTCCCAGGCTAAACACCCTCTCCACACACACACACACACACAAACACACACACTAATAGTCACTTCATGCAACGTGCCAAGCCAAGCCTGGCTTCCTCCACCAGCTGGGACTTCAAAGGTGATCCCCTCTCTGTTGCTCTGAGCCAACTCTCTCTCCCTCTTTATGTCTCTCTCTTTCTCTGTCTCTCTCGCTAGCTCTCGCACAAACCAAGTGCGCAGACCTACCTCCAACACTTACACACACTCAAAGTCTAAACTCTTAGTGCTTTTCTGTCTCACTTCTGTTCTACCTGCTCCAGGCGTTTTACATTAACACCCAGAGAAACACTCAGCTGTGTGGTTAATGTCACACAACACTTGTTTAGAGAATTTAGAGGGAGCAAATGTGTGAGAGAGTGTAAGTGAGAAAGAGAGAGAGAGAGAGAGAGAGAGAGAAGAAGAAAGAGAGAGAGAGAAAGAGAGAGAATAAACATGAGCATCCTCTGGTCAGGCCCAATCGCATCCTGATGTTCCTTGGAGAGTTCACACAGATGGGAAAACAGGTGTCCAGTTTGCTTTTAACTTGTACATATGCATACACCCATAACATAACTCTAGTTTTACAGGAAGTCATTTAAGTAAAGAAAAAAGAGCTCCATTCTATTAATTTTAATGCACACTGACGCCAGAATTAAATGTTTACTTCTACTGCATACGAAAACTGTCATCTGCGTGTCTATGAACCCCATATTGTTTTATGTTTATTGTTTGTATGATAAAACGAACATCCTTATAACAAATGTAGATGTTGAACCCATCTATCAAACTTAAAAACATACAAAAAGTATCATAAAGGTATTTTTTGAAATATGCTATTTGTAATTGTTTTGCATATTTGGAGTACTGTTATTAAAATATAAATATATATAAGTATATAACAAATATATGGTCAACTCCATATCATTTTTACTTTATATGCTATATATTGTGTTTGTCTGTATAGAAAAACATGCAGACTCATACACACACAGCTCTGGCTAAGTTGTCTTCCACAGGGTGGTTGGATGCAGTTTTTTGGTTATCAGTTAGGCTGGGCAAGCGTGTGGCTCATCGTTGCCCTACTTCTATGAGATGACTACAAACACCCATTAACACACACACACACACTGACATGTACACACACCTGACCGGGAGAGATAAAGCAGGCACTGAAAAGAGGTGCCTGACCACAAACTGTTCATAGCCAAAAGAGGATCCGAGGGGCCAACAGGCAGAGGACACACACACACACACATACACTCAGCAGGTTCCGGAAGCTAGCACCTCCCTGTGGTGATGGTTCTAACCCTTGGCGTCTCTCAGTTAAAACCGCACACACGTACCCACAGAAATACACACACAGATGCACACCCTGTGTGTGAGTGTCAGTTGTCTGGGCAGGAAGTAGACCGTTGCAGAAGGGTTTAACCGTAAGGGTCACAAGACCCCTGGATCTGGCTGTGGAAACCCCACATCATCCCGCCAAAACAGACAATATCACAGCATTGCTAATGTTAAGTGTGTGTGTTACCACTAAGTGTGTTAGCCGAGGCATCACATCACAAACGTCTTGAAGTCGGGTGGCCTCATGACTGTTGTGACCAGCCCATCACTCAGACTTCCCTATGAAATCTCATGACAATGACGGTTAACAGCATTTCCTTGCCTCCTTTTTCTTTTTTGTTTTTAAGGTAATTTTCTAAATTGGCAACAGACATTATCGTGCCATCCTCACAAAGTTAATAAATATTAATTAACAATTTTCTGGACCACACAGGAGATCCTGCTGCATCCAATCAGCTAAAGCTTTTCTCTCTGGCCCTCCCCCTTTTACCCTCCTGGCCTAATGGGTCAGGTGGGGCGTCGCATCGTCGGTAGCTGGACCGTCTCCCGGGGAACGGGGTTGGGTAATTGCATAGCTCATTTTGATGACATGCTTTTTATGCAAATGAAGCAAGGAGCGCGAGGGCATCGCTGGGGGGAAACTGAGCTGTCCAATCAGCTGCTTAGAGGGGCTAAGCACAATTAAAGACTGATTCCGATAATGAGCTCTTATCATCACGATGGGGCCATTTGCTTCATTACAGACACATTCTATTATTAATATTATTGTTATTATTATTATTTTTACAGTGACAATCAGGACCATCATCATTATGGGTATGATTATTGTTATTGTTTTAGAGTTGTTGATGGTTTATGTATAGCTGTGTGCACATTACGGTTATCCAATAGGTCGACTACGGTTCTGTATTTCTGCCTCTCTCTCTCTCTCTCTGGTTCCATCTCACGCGTGCAGATTTGTTCAGTCATTCAGTTACAGTAGCGCTCGGTGCCAGCAGTAACGCCACTGTGTTTCCTGCCAACCACAATTACTGTTCCATTCTGCCAGCTGCCAAAAGCTCCGCAGATACACAGCACTTAACCCGCACAGATACACACACACACACTCGCAAAAATACCGATACCAAGTGCTCAGCTATTTAAAAAGACGACTCACACTCCCACACACACACACACTTAGGACATAAACATTTATATAAAGATCTATAAACCTCCTAAGAACCTTTTTACACATTTATGTGCAGCCTATAGATTAAAATATAAGCACGTCCATTGCAGACAAGGTGAAAAACACAACCACGCTCGTATATAACAGCCAGAAATGTAGGAAATGTAAACTGGGTGTCTGATGTGGACTAAATTAACAGATATGAGAAAAGCAGCGCACTGATATAGCACACAGGGAGAATTTCAGAAATATTGTGTGTGTGCATGTTAGATTATGACGAGAGCAGAAAGGATGCTGGGTATTTATCCCAGACTGCACTGAGGTATAGAAAATGACATTGGGTAGATGAGGCACAGCACAATTCAGGACACTAATAAAGATGAATCTATCCAACCTCCTGTACATATGGAATTACAGAAAGGAATACAAGAAAAATATGACACAGACAGACACAGAGAGAGAGAGAGAAGGAGAGAGAGAGCAGACATATAATGTATATGGCAATATACAATATAAAAGAGAAAATAACAGAGGCAGAAAAGACTCACCTTCATGTGAGTGGGGAAACCAGATCTGCGATGGGGCCGTGGAGTGAGGGCCAGTGCGATAGGGTGGAGACGAAGGGGCTGATGGGGGTCCGGAGGGGTGGGAGGGGGGTGAACCCAGACTGCTGGCCAGAAATGTACCCATGAAGGAGGCCGAGGAGTTCCCTATCAGTCCACTGCCTGAAGGAGAGAAAGAAGATAAAAAACTGGTGAAAAAAAAAACTTTAAAATGACCAAATTATTACATTCTTGAAAATTATGAAGTGGACCCCCATAGAAACAGTCCACCGTTATTAAGAGGCAATAAAAGAAGGTTTGATAAATGTCATCAATTCTCAAAAATCATTCCAACAAAATTAGACAGAAATAGACTGCAATTGTGAGGAACAGACTCAATGAATTATCAAGGCAGTGAGAGAGAGAGAGAGAGAGAGAGAGAGAAAGTGGGGGCAAGGGAAATAGAAAAAAGAGAGAACAAAAATGAGCAACAGTTCTTGAACATCTAAGTGTACAGCCTGTTCTAAGACACGGCTCCCATAATTAAGTCCCTGTGATCTCTCTGCTGTAGTCTCTCGACCATGCTCTCTCTCTACACACACACACTTTGCAACAAGACCTACAAAGGAGAATACGACACTGGCTGTAATACACCCTCATCCAAACAATTATCACTGAACACCTACATCACCCTCACACTGCTCAAGTCACAGAGAGAGATACAGTACCAATGTAAGTGAGAAGGTGTATTAGATGCCGAGGAGAGGACAGCCATTCCAAAAAAATCAACTGATCTGCTTTATACATTAGCCCAAAAAGAGTGAAATCAAATTCATTACGCATGCACAGTTCATACATATAAACATATGGACAGTCATATTCCATTTCTGCACACATCATCTATCAATTGTTTTCTCAACAACAAAAGAAACAAAACAAATTTGCAACGCTCCAATAAATTTGATTAACCTGAATGCTACAGAGGAATGGCTTAATAAACTTCAGTCAATATAATTTAAATATGAGGCATTCACCAAAGACTATTTGCACATGGCGCAATACAGCATCGAGAATAATCAAATCAGTCTATTAAACACAGGGTTTAATAGACCAGTTTGCGCTTAAGATGTCGAGGTACCATCTGAATAAAATTTACAAGATTAACAACACACTGCGAATTCTTCGCAGATTAAAAAAATACCACGTGCACCCTGTGCTGTTAGTTTCGGCGCGTACCGCTGCGGTTTCCTGTGTGTCTCCCCCGACAAAAACCCGCCCTGGTGTCCCCTGAAACAACCACCACCCACAATTAAACATCGAGGTGAAGGCGAGTGCGGTTTCATTTCCTAAACTGATAAAAGTTAATTAACGTGGGTGAGAAGGATGAGGTTAAGGAAGACGTTTATGGGTGTGAAATTACTAAATGACTGTTCTTACAAGATAAACAGAGCACCAGGCCACAACTCGAGCCCCAGGCTGAAACCCCAGCGACTGAGAAACGATGGGAAACGGCAGAATTACAGGTTTAAAAAGACGTTGGTCGCTGGTGCCGGGGCGGATTCTGACTTACTTGGGATCACAGCTGACAAGACACTTCATTTCTGTTCACTCACTCACCATCGTTGAAGTGATGGATGAAAGTAGCCTTTTGCGCTATAGTAAAGTAGCCTTTGAGTCTTTTTCCCCTATCATGGAATGGTATACTCAAAGCCACAATATAATTCCCACAGTGTAATTCCCAGCACACATTACTGCTGTCCTTCCCTCCCAAGTGTCCCTAAAACCTTCCCACAGGCTCCACTACTAAGATAAAGGGCCTGTGTTTTCCAAAAGCATTACAGTCTGTATTCATTGATGCATCATGGGTGTGGTCTCCTCATTTCTGGAAAAAAACACACCCACGCATTTAAACATATACAGGCCTTCCAAAACAGCAGAAAAACAGCTGGGTGCAAAGTTAGTTGCATGCAATTTAAACAGTATAACAGCATTCACATATATTACCAAATAGAACTGTATACTTGCTTTAATTTCTGTCTGTGAAATAATTACTATAATCTACAAATAATTTCCTTTTGGAAAGACAGAAACTAATCACCAAGTTACACATATTACCGTTAAGTTATATGTAATGTAATTCTACTATTTAATATCTTTCATGTCTGTTTATTATTGTACAACCATCTAATTCAGATTTACCTAAAAACAAAGTCAACAGTGATTGGTCACTTGTCAGCCAGGGACTCTCTTCCTGTCTAAGTGGGCGGTTCTTGGCTAGAATAAGTTGCAAAGTGAACCGGGCTGTGCTGCGAGTCAAAAGTCTGGCTACGATCCCCATCCGTACACAGTCTTCTCCTCAAGAGCGCATAAAAGCCCTCTCTCCTCCTCTACGCCCTCCGCCAACTTCCCTTTAATGAAACGTTTCCTCTTGTTTGCTTTTCTTTATTGACTTTTTTCTCTCTTTCTTCCTCCGTCTCGAGCACGCCGGTGGGCCGAGCATCAGCTGCAAAGGGTGAAATTATTGCCTGCACCCGTCCCACTAAGCCCCCCCCACCTTCTCCCTCCACAATCTCTAATAAACCAAACTGGAGAAATGAAACGCTGTTGATCCTGGAATGAAGGGTTGAGGTTAGGAAAGGAAAAATGATGGCGGGAGGTCTTGAGGCTGTCCCACCAAAAAAGAGACACAGTTGCCAAATCAAGCTAACAGTTTGTCCAAGCGGTGCGGGGCGGCGTGCTGAACCTGGGGAAGCCCGGTCGCCATGGAGAAGCAGCGGGTTAGTCATTACATCAGGAATACTGTGAGATATAAAGGATGATACTGTCTCGTCAGCCTGTTCCCCGAAGGGAACGTGTTTATTTATGTCCGTTGCGCGAAACATGCCTGAACGAGAGACAGTGACTCTTGCGTGAGCGCTTAAGGAAATCGGGTCATGTGCATACTAATCGCCCGATTCCAGGCTCAGAGCGACATTAATCCAATTAAGGAATTAAAAGGAAGAATCCAGAGGAGTGGGAGTCCCGAGCGTGTTTGCCACACACACGCAAACACGCTCACAGAACTGCCAATTGCACAAGTGCATGTTCAGCCTTGTCATCAGATGAGAGTCCCCTAGCGCTGCACTTCAGCGAAGCGTTGTGTGTGTGTGTGTGTGTGAGAGAGAGAGAGAGAGAGAGAGAGAGAAAGAGAGAGAGAGAGGTTTCCAGGGGATAAAAAGTCAAGTCAGAGGTTTGGATTATGTGTTACTTGTTTAAGTTCAGTCTTACAGAGGTCCAAATGAAGTGCAATCCATCAGCACGCAGAACAGCTCTGGATTCTAATGGGTCTGTGTGTGTACATTAGAACAGATGTCTCTCTCTCTCGCTCTCTCTCTTCACAGGAGGATGTTTATGTCTGCCAGTGCTGAGTACTCAGTTCCACAGACAGAGATAACACAAGTGCTGCTCCAGCCGCAGCAGAGTAAAAAAAGGAGAGAAACACAGTATGTGTGTGTGTTTGCATTGGAACGGAGACTTCATATATGTTACAACTGCACCTATCAAAAAAAGACAAATGATGCATTAAATTTGTTTATAAATTTGTCATATTGTAGCAGTGTACGATCAGATATATTCTTAATGACCAGTAAAACTGTACAGATGACCGTTGTCCTGAGCAACACATTTTCTGCATATCAGTTCAAGTCAATATTTCATGTCCATTGATGTACATCTGACTCATCGTTATTGCAAAATAAATCCCAATAGGATGACAATAAGGATGTACATTATCTATTACTGGATGTTAATGGGAAGTTCCTGCTTACGTAGCTAGTCATACCTGTGTGTGGAACAAGCAGTAAACACTCTCCAATACAGTCAAAATAGAGTCAAAATTGCACATTTAAAAGTCCGTCTTTTATCACAACAACTGAAATTATCATGCACATGCATTCCCACACACACAAACACCCACGTTATGGCTACATCTGCGTGAGAGCTGGAACATGTCATAGATCAGGGCGTGAGTGGAGGATGGGCGTGAGAGACTTCATATTAAGGGTTTCGTCAGGGGAGTGGTTACCGCATGTGTGTGTGTGACCGTATGTGTGCAGTGGGGGAGTTGGAGACTGTTTACACAGCTGGGTTCCACGCTCTCCCACAACCCCATGTCTCCCTGTCCCCCAAAAACATGTGCCACTCCAAAAGCAGAAAACCCCAATATTTTCTCTCTTCATAGTCATAATAAATAGCCTTTGGGAGGGGAAAAGAAGGGGGGTGGGGGAGTTGCAGAAACAGCACACTTTTCTCACTGAGTGTTTGTTTTGCATCTCCGCGCCGTGAGTCAGAGAAAAAAAACGCCCATTTGAGAATCGGCCGTACAAGAGGATATTTTTGAAGTCTCTCGGTTTTGGCCCAATCGCCCGTGTCAGTGAGTCTAAACCAACACGGGACTATTTAGGGTAATCCACATGTAAAAGTAGCATTAGTCATTAATCATTTCTGTTTCTAAACACACAGAAATGGCAGAGACAGGAAGGATTTAAATGAACGTGGCATTGAACATATAACGGCCCTCACGCTGGAGGTCTATCCCCCGGCTGCGCTCTAAAATTACATCAGTCATCGTGCCGTTGGAAGGGTTTTTGGCCAGGTGTTACATGTGCTGCTTGTATATTATGAGCCTGGATTTCTGAAGAATTTAACACTCCAGAATAGTTTTTCAGTTCCAAACAGAGTCTTAAAAGTATAAGCCAGCCAAAAATGACCATTCGGTCATCATGTACTCCCCCTGACATTCTCAGTCACCATTCACTTTCACTGTATGATGAAACAAAGCATCAACATTCTTATAAAAACTGAATTTTTTCTTCTACAGAAAAAACATAGATCAGGTTCAGAGCAACACATGGAATGAGTAAATGAGGACAACTGAAATGTGTTGATTTTGGATGAACTATTCCTTTAAGAACTATACGCTTCCAAAATGACATCTGAGTAACAATTATTAACAAAGGATGTCTGTAGTTATTCAGTTTGTGATGGTCTATTGTCTGGATGTGGGCATTACAGAAGGTCATGCGTTCTTTATGTACAGGGGCCATTTCAATCAGCTACATGCTACATGACCAACTACATGCTTTTGCACCTACATAAGTTTCTGTTTTTCTCATTACGCTTGGACAGGAAATAAAAAGGAAGAACCAATCAACTTCCACAGCTTAGAGTCAACATGTTCCATTTTTACCAAACACACTGGAAATGAGCTGCTGTTGAGGAATTTCCTCTCAAATGATGTCATCACGTAAAATGTGCCAACAGGAAGCCAGTCTAGCCATTTTAGAATCAGATTTTATATCTGGACATATTCATCTGTCATAATTGTGTGCATTTATTTTTACTGTTATGTGTGTATGGATGCGCCACCCCTGGTATTCCTTCATGCTGAAATAAATTATAACTCGGGGAAAATGGTTTCTCCTGGGAATCGAAAAAAGCCTGTTTGTGTGGGCGTGTGGTCCTGCATGTGTCTAAGTGTACTTAAAAACAGAGGTCAGACTGGAAGTGAGTTCATTCCCAGAGGACTGGAATACACCACACCCCAGAACTGCCACAGACTCTGGGCAGAACGATCGCAATGTTGTGCGTACGCGTGTTTGTGTCATGCGCGGGTCGTCCCATCGCAGGTTCATTAAACAGCTATGCAGCTTCTCTGGATGAGGCGTGTCAAACCACACTAAATAACTTGCACAGATGTACAAAAAATGTTGCAGAGGAGGAAAGGACAAATAGTAGGAGGGGAAATTTCAAACTAGCCTCAGTGAAAGATAAAGAGTAGACAGAAATCACTCAGCATGCAGCACAAAACAAGGCCTGAAGATCTATAGCCGAGGTCCAACAGCCGGGCCTGTGGCTCAGGGTGTTTGTGTAGGCACGAACAGCACAGCTGGCAGGAACATCGGAGCATCGTTTGCTGGACAGTAAAAGTGCATCGTGCATGTAAAGAAACAGAAAAATCACCACCCAAAGAGAAAAAGAAAACAATGACGGATAGTCTGAAAGCAGCACCGTGAAGTGCAGTGAGCAATGCAAATTTTTAAAAATAGATTTAGATAAAGATTAAGCCCCGAAACATACTCTACGGCAGTATAAAATAAAGATTTAGCCCTGAGACATACTCTGCACCAGTACGTGACATTTTGCGTCGTTCAGTGTTCGATTTCACATGTTGTTGCCTTTAGTTAAAAAACAGAATCTTACCGAGCAAGCTACTTAAAATAAGTTAAAAAGTTTTAAGCTAACAAAACAGAATTTTCCAGTTAAATGGCACAAGCATTGGAAGGTAACTCTATCGCCCTCTTGAGCACTGAGGTTTGTTAACGCCACAGTGCCGCAAGACAGCATGTCGAGTATGTACTACGGGGACTGGATTTGTGCCTGCATTTGCTTACTTTTACAGAGAACGTTTCTGGAGACCACAAGCTAAATGCATTAGTTAGCTGGCACAGCCACAATACACTGGTGAAATTAAAAGGTTGTCTTTCTGTTTTTAAAAATTAGTGGCTGCTTTTCATCACCTCCAGATGATCCAGACTACATATAATTTTGGTTTGGAAAACCAGGAGGACTCGTCCAACCACATTTTCGAGTCTGACAAATAGCTGTTCTGTCTCCTTTGCGGATCAATTAAGAGCTTTTCTGCCAGTCAGCGCTCGCATAGGTTTTACTTTAAATCACAGACACGTTTTCAACCCCCTTATTAAAAACCATAATGAATTCAAACAGGAGCTGTCAATCAAAAAAAAAACACACCCCGGCTAATCCAAAACTCCAAATGTGTACATGAGCGTGTGTGTGTGTCTGTGTGTGTAGGAGCATATATATGTGAAAAAAATGAGAGTCAATCATTGCAGACTAAACAATAGCAGTGATGAGCAGACACACACACACTCCATGACATGACACACACACTGCCACCCGCTGGCACCACACCCCTCCATTTCCATGCATGAATGTCTGAATCAACCCCCTGTGTGTGTGAAAATAGCCCTCCATGATCAGCAGGTCTCTAAAATCACTCCACCTTTAGAACAAAACAGAGAGAGGGAATAAACACAGCAGTGCGGGTTCACAAAGAAAAACCATACACACATGCAACACACACACACACACA
>JAZGTK010000568.1:21554-62458 GCA_036877625.1 Ambastaia sidthimunki
ACACACACACACACACACAGGGCTGTGTACAGAGATGAGTTTGCACAGAGAGCAATAAACTCCTTCACTGCTAACCATGGTATGCCTGGAGAAAACAAGGTCAGGAGTCATTTTTTTCAATGCTATTTATACTAATTTAACTGTGTTGTTGGTTGTTGGGTAGCTAACCAGCACTGACCAGTTTTTCAAATCTGACAATATTTATTTACATCCTTAATAACCAACATACACCAGAACAGTCATCATTATTCGTTTCTTCTCTTTCTTTCCACATTCAACTTCATGTTATTTCATTGCTCTATTCAAATTTTTAATTCTTCTTTTCTTGACACATCAGTCTCAACATAAGTATCAGTGTTATCTACGTGAACTTACACATACGTCCTCCCTCCACACCAGCCAGGACTTTAATAAGGAAACTCTGCCCTCGTTCTCTCAGGCTACGTGTCCTGTTGTCCCCATCACTTCATTGTGTTATCTTACCAAACAGTGGCGATGTTGAATTGTCATTTTTTCGCTCTCTCTACCTCATTAAATCTCTCTTCCTCCCTTTGCCGCTTCCCGCGGCTCCTCTCCTGCTAAAAATGCTGCGCTAGTGGCTAGCGCTCTACGCTCCAGCGCTTACGGTAAACTCGCACACACTCTCGCACCCTCTCAGACATATGGATGCTGTCAGCCTTCCTCGGCTAGGCTAATTACATGCAACAAGCAAAGCCACCATTTGTTCCAAACAGGGAACGATTCAATTGTCTGCTACGAGCATTTGTTTTCATGCTAATCGGCCTGTTGTCACGAGAGCACTTTGGCTCAGGGGCCGAATATCATTCCACGTCCCCCTCAACCACCCTCTCTCTCGTTCACCCTCTGTTGTATCCTGAGTGTCGGCATGGGAGAAAGTGAAAGATGTATCTAGTGAATATGAAATGGCGCTCCACAGAGCTCTCACTATTAACTAATGACAGGATGCTGTCCAAAACCCCGGGCTCAGTGAGAGTCTCTTCTCAACCCAAGGGGCCAAGAGGAGAGAAACTTGGGAGAGTGGGTGGAATTAACATGGAGACGAGCCCTTCTGCTCTCTGGACTGACCCGGCATTCTGTGGCTCCCAGAACTCAGAGCTGGGAGCAGAGGCCGCAGCCTAATAGATCTCAGTGGGCTACTGGACAGGCCAAAACAGGTTTTGGATGAGTGACTGAAAGACGTTTTTGTGCGTTTCCTAATCAGAAAAGACTTGCTAACAACACTGCAATGGCATTCCCAGTACGAGATTCCTGGAATCCCAGTACAGGATTCCTAATGTAAAGACCAGCAAGTGTCTCTCTCTCCCTCTCTCATTCTCTTCCCAGCATTTTCTCTCCCTGCTCCAAGCTGCTTGTTTTGATTCCAGTTCTTATTTTCCGTTGGCGCTGTACAGAGAAAATCATATTCCCTTTCCCACTGGGCTCATGCAGTTGCACTGATATGGAAAATTATTTCAGAGGCAGCTTGAACCGTAAACGCTATTTTTTCCCTTTTTTTCTCTCTCTCTCTCACACCCCCGTTTTTCCCCCCTCTCTGACTCGTTCTCTATTACTTTCATTCTCGGTAGGGAGGATATACTCCAAGGCCCTGAGAGTGCACTCGGTAAGGGCGATTTGGCGGGTCTGTCCGTTCCACAAAGAACGAGAGGTGAGAAATCCATTTAGCATGTACAATACCCTTCACATACACCTGAATCACACCAGGTGCGTGCTTTCAAATCGACCGGCTCTGCTGACGCTCCTCCATTCAGCGCATTCATGAGGGCAGAGTCTGTCTCGCCGTGCCTCTCTTTGCTGGATTATGTTTTGTATCATCCACACCACTGGTGGAGAATTTGACCCACTGTAAGCAGAGATTCTATGCCAGGTCAGAGCTGCCTCCCGTGGGCAGTCAGACTCCAGCTCGGAGCCGAGAGCAGACGAAGAAAGCTGCTCTATTTCACGGGTGGAAATTCACAAGGCATCCAGCGAGACTGGAAAACAGGCCCAGTATGAGACTTATTCCTGTAATAGGTGACTAATGCATTGCTTATCCTCACGCCACTGTGTGTTTGTACATGTTGGCAGGATCTTCTTTGGTTTTAGCTCAAGTGCATGTGTGCATTAAACTCTTCCCTCTGCTTTTCCGAGCATCTTTGGACCCTGATTTCTCTCTGCTGTGTCTGACAGTCTCGTCCACAGAATGCCATGTGGAGTACCACCCATAAAAAAAAAATTACAGATGAGATCTCTTTAATGTCTCAATTGTTTCTCACAGACTGCAAAAAGATTCAATTAGAGAGCGTAGACTTCGTCCAAATAATCTGAGCTAAACAATTCAAATAACCTTTGTGACTCTTTACGCTTACTATATATCAACAATTGTTTTTAATCTAGTTATATATTGCTTAAGAATTTCAGAAGAAAGATCTGAGAAAAAGTTACAACAATTCAGTTAATTGAGTCTCCTGAATTTTTCTCTCTAAAGATACACACATACTAACAGAGACATCACATATGTATACCCACATTAGCCCACTTTGCCTGTCATATATGAAGAGTCCTGGGATCAGGTGGCTGGGTGGTCTGGCCGGGGAAGCTGGGACTTTGGGATGGGCTAGACTGTCAGCTGGGTGGGCTCCCAGCATGAAGCCTCAGGGGCCACTTAGACAGTACACACACACACACACACACACACACACACACACAAGTACAAAGCACAAGACTTAATTCTCCCTAAGGAACAACATGTTTCAAAAGCAAGGACATACTTTCTCTGAAAAAAAAGCAAAAACAAGTCAGATAGGAAAGCAGAAATGCAGGTTTAAGCAATGTATGCAAAGAGAAACTGTTGGCAAGTTACAGTCAAAGAACAGTACTTATCTATTTATCTTCTTACTCCCTTAATTCTGTATTTCCAGATCCTGTCTGTTTCATTATCGTTTTAATCTTTCATTTCAATCCTTCCTTCCCAGCAGCACTTGTCCTTGCCATCAAGCTGAATCTCGCACACTGCATATCATCACTGTTTTTAATCAATGTCCATCCTAATTATTTTCAATGTCTGTTTGTTTTCTTCATCAGTCCTACCAGAAGCATTTTTCAGCATGTGGCCTTGCACTCTTCCTTACTGCTCACTGGTGTGGAGACAATTTATGTCTAGTAAAATATGTTATACACATGAAACGCATACAAAAAACCCCTTTCAAAATCTGTCCTTAGCTAAAAGGGATCATAAAAATCATATTAACCGTAAAGCCTAATTTGTCTAAATAAAGTTATTTTGTCTTGTGCATTATATACAAAAATACATTATGTAGTATAGATTATTTTGTGTAGTACTGAATGAAACATGTTATTTTTTGTTAATACTAAATAATACTGTAATATTAAACATCAAATAGATTCTGCAAAGAATATATCAACGTATACAATAAAGTGTTGTAGATG
This sequence comes from Ambastaia sidthimunki, assembly GCA_036877625.1. Taxonomy (NCBI): domain Eukaryota; kingdom Metazoa; phylum Chordata; class Actinopteri; order Cypriniformes; family Botiidae; genus Ambastaia; species Ambastaia sidthimunki. The sequence continues at coordinate 25,002 of JAZGTK010000568.1, forward strand.
TAGATTAAGACATGTGACCAAAAATGGAGATATGTCAATATGGAGACACAAATGATTTATAAACCAAATTAAAAAAAAATCTATTTAATTACAGCAGGGTTCTTTAAAGGAATATATCATCATATTTTCCCAGACCTCTTTTCTCTGACCCTGGGCCACGTCATCACTCCAGAGGCCTTTCTGCAAGTCTGCAGCCTCACAGAGGAACCAAAGATCCCACACTGAACTGACAACTCACTGAGAAGTCATTCCTAGCCTTGACTCACAAGCCCTTCCAGAACTTTCCATAAAGCTGTAAAGAATAAAGCAGGTCAAAGGAATCTAGAGGGAGTCAGTCCGCCTGAGGTTTCAACTCTTGACAAATCAGCAGCGGTCAATATTTACTCAGGCAACTTAAAATCTATGTCATAGACTTCGAGCAGATGTAAAATTGCACGGTCACTTCCAAAGACCTGAACATCAAGTTAATGAAAAACCCGCCGCCATCATATCGAGAAATAAACAGGACATGAGACAACTTGAGACGAACCCAGAGAGTTTTGTCACACTAATGACTGATTCCCACCATTAACAAAGTCCTAACATTTACTCAACTTTGAAGCCTAAGCCAAATCAGTTTTGGACCGACGGCAAACATTTACATGCCCTGCACTGGTATCAAGACCCGAGCTTTCTCAGGGCCGCCCTCCCACTCCTGTGAGTGAGAAGATCCAGAGCAGGCCTGCAGACAGAAGACAGAGCTGACCACGACTGCGTCTGCTCAAAACCCAGCCCTGGTGGAATCTCCCTGGGGGAGAGCGCAGATTGAAAGCAGAGCTGAGAAGATAAGTCCGCAGGCTGTGCTGGCCAAGGACTTTCCGGCCCACGGTGCAAGGCCTGGTGTTGGCGTTTACTCTGGGGGAGGTGAGGGAAATTTCTTTTGGGGTTGGAGAAAGAAATATAGACAGGAAATAATGGCAAAGGAAGAGTGAGGGAGGCTAAAACAAAGAGAGAGGAAGAGAGTAAAGATGACCTAGGCAGGAGGATGGGGCATAGGTGAATAGGTGCCAGAACAACAATCGGTTTCTATATGTTTCTATATGTTCTATATGTGTAAATGTGAGCATATCCTTTTGTTTGTATTAAAGCCTGAAGGTGAATATTTTTAGCTTTTGGCATACGTGTATGCTTGGGTTTGCATGTCTTTGTATGAGCTCATAGGTAAAAAAAAAACACAAATGAGATCCGTTTAATATCTAAATATAATATCTAGATAGCAATGAGAAAAAAAAGAGATCAAATAGAGTCTCATGCTTTAGATTTATTTTTTTCTGGGGTCTTTAAATCTCACATGAACCTCCTTTAGTGTTTTAAATAAGATTGTAGTGTCAAACTGCCTACAGACTCAAAAATTAAAATTCTTCCAAATTATCTGAGCTATCCACATTCATAAATCTCTATACTCTTACTATATATCAGCAAATGTCTCATTGGTGGCTACTTGTTTTAGTCTAAGGAATTTTAACACATCAGAGACAAAGCTGATACTTAAAAACAACAGAACTTGGGAAAAAAGTCTCCAGAGCAATGAACAAGCAACCTGCCAGCAATAAAATGTCCTTGTGCTTGTGTTTGTGTGTGATCGCAGGTGTGTGTGGAAGACAGGTTAAACACATGCAGATGAAAAGGTTAATATATTGCTTCAAGTTGATAGAGATCAATCATCTTATGTTTCTCTCATCATCGCTCTGCTGAGGCCTAAACATTACCCCCCTTGTTCCTTGAAGTGAACCTGCCCAGAGCCTCTTTTATGTTTTTCCAGCCACTGGACTCTACCAGTCAGGGGGCAAAACGGGGGGGTTAAAAACTAGTAAAGCATTACAGAGACACATATGAATCTACCTCGCACTAAAGTTGAATTACGCCCTCCATCACCCAGCTGCATTCATCCGTGGCGTTCTGATGTCTGCTGGACATCTGGTGAAATAAAACAGCAAGCCTTCCCAGCTGGGGGGGTGGTTTGGGGAGGGGGTAAAATTAGGGAGCACTTCCTGTAATCTGTATGCTCACAGCAAAGGTCATCTTCACAGGAGAGCGCGCACAGACGGAGGCGTCATCTGACCCCGTGATGTCAGTGTTGGAGAGATGTCAGCCAATGGCTGCACAGCTGACTGGGTTCAAAGTTGACAGCTGATTGGGTCAGAATGAAAGAGAGGTGAGAAAAAAAAATCAAACTGTAAGCCTAAAGGAAAATATCTTACGGCTCAGAGGTTATAGCTCAGCTAGAGACATAGCGAAGTTCAGTTATAATTTAATTAACAATCAACCTTTTAGTTAACTTTTTCATCTGCAATCTTACACGCAAACACAAGAACATTAAGAAGATTTCTTCTCACTTCTGCTGCATTTAATATTCACTTTTTCTAAGACCTTTCTCTTAAAATACCTTAAAAGAATTAAAAATAGAAGCAAATGAGAGAATTGTTGAAACACTGTAAAAATAAAAAACTGATGTGAATAGCACAGCTCATGTATTTTTATCCTCATAAGCACTGAATGAGAAACATTCATATTAAAATTCCAATTCAGTTGCAAATATTGACATCTTAAGAAATTTGAGAACAGTTTGTAAAATTGTTGAGATCTTATCAAAAAACAAACACATGATATCGGAGAGTAAAAGTCTGAGAAAGACCCGAGAATCGAAATGCTTCTGGAAAAGTCTCAATTTGCTCTCCATTTAATCTTACAGCTGTCTAGGAGATTCAGCTGAGATATTAAATAGATCTCATTTATCATTTTTCCTTCCTACAGCACTGACTGTTCAGACATCAGTCATTTAAAAGGAACAAAGTGGGAGTTTTGAGAAAAGACTGGTATTGTGAAATGACTGGATTCCGTTACATCACGCTGTTCTGTGCTGCTCCATCTTCCTTGAGTTGAATCTGAATTGACTGAAACCGATGAAAGTACTTTCACATGCTGCACACACTCGCACACAAACACAGTCTCACAGTGTGTTCAGACGTGATGGGGAGAGATACTCTGCATATTCGATCCCCAGCCAATTTGGAATCAATACCTGCCAGTGTTCTATAGTCACAAATGCCAATTAACGGGGTCCCTACAAATGCTGACTTGTTCATACAACTCTCTCGCTCTCTGTCTTTGTGTTTTCACACGCAGACGTGTATATGAGCGCTACCTGTGCAGAGCTAGCGCGTGCTTCCGGGCTTGTGAGATAAATAAATCAGTTGAAATAAACTGGGAGGACTTGAGCGGGTGCTGTAATGAAGAGAAAGAGCTGCCATATTTCACCAGACGAAAATCTCTGAATCTTCTTTACAACACATAAAACGTCAGTTGAGAACACAATAAAAAAAAACGTCATGTTGTGCCTTTATAAGCTTATGTATCTGATCAAAGCTGTGTGTGTGTGTGTCTTGGTATACATGACATTATGAGGACCAAATGTCCCCACAAGAATAGTAATAACAGTAAATTTTAACCTTGTGGGGACATTTTTGGTCCCCATGAGTAAACAAGCTTATAAATCATATAGAATGAAAATCTAAAATAGTTTGTACAGTATAAAACCAATACGTCTGTAGAATGTCCCCATTACACACAAAAACTCAGCCAGTGTGTGTGTGTTGCAGGCCAACAGCAGTGTAGTGGGACACTGTGCAGTGGGCTCAAATCAGCGCCTTCCCAAGAGTTCAGCCTTTTAACAGGTTGAGCTCTGCAACCACCCAGAGACTTGGCAGCGTGCTGTGTACCGACAGTGTGTGTGTGTTTGTGTGTGTGTGGAGTCAGAGCGCAGTCCCTGCTTTGAGATGTTTTGACATGGAGCAACAACACAAGTGATGGGTACTTACACACATGTTGTAAGACTAATCTCATATTCTCATACACACACACATTTAATGCAATAGACTTGTTAACGCTGGACTGAATTCCTATTAACACCAACGAATCCCTCTGTTAAACGTAATTAGGAATGAACTCGTTCGTTGGAATTGGAACAAAAATGTGTTAGAAGACATTAACCCAGCACGAATGACTATGAAGAAATATGCGATATGAAAACCACATCCAAATATTGTCATGACGACATCAAAAACCTCACACCGGGCTTTACAACCGTCCTGGTGCGATAAAAGAGCTGGTTCTGATCCAACACAGTTCTGGTCTGTGTAATGTTTGTTATGTGAAGCTATTTAAAAGGATGAGCTGTGGTATCAGCAGGTTGCAGGTTCTGCGCAGTGTTGATCTGGCTGGGTTGGTTCTGGCCCGTAGCCCTGAACGTTTGGTGAGATCATTAACTCATTTTAAATCTGCATTAGACTACACATGTTGTAGTAGCATGCTGTACTCACTATATGGACACATTAAACTCAGTACTTCCTCATTAGAGTCAGACACTGTGACACACACACACATGCACACACACTCATGCACACAAAGGATTCCTGTGTTGTGAATGTTTATTCAGGGCTGACCGTGTGCTGTGCTCTCTGATAAGGGAGCAGTTAAGTCAACAGTGGACAGCGGGTCGGCAGTGAGCATGTTAGCCACTGTTTGTTCAACAATCTGTTTACAGTAAACACTTTGACCGCAGGTCTGACCCTCTCACACCTTACTACCTACAGCGCCCTTTGGCATAGTGTCGCCCCCTACTGATAGCAGCCTGGATTTGCACATGAAAATGAGGGAAGATTTAATTTCCTAGAAATTCATTATACACTACCAGTCAAACGTCTGGACACGTGTTTCTCAAAAACCAAAAAGGTTTTGCGTTTGCTTAAATAGTTTTTGTAGATTTACTTGGAAAAATCTAAAAGAATGTTGTTGGTCACTGCATAATTCCATTTTCATGCTTTCACATTTACATTTATGCATTTAGAAGATGCTGTTTATAAATAATAATAATAATAGTAACAATGCCACAAATTCAGGTTGCTATCACTAATGTTTAAACTGACGATTAGTGCCAGGATGAATCCAACTATAATACTGACATACAAAGAAACAGATTAAATACCCTTCAGTAAACAGTTCAAGAAATTACCTGCGTTGCCATGGGAAATGGCATCACACCTGTTCGTAATGATGTGACGTGTTTACAGTACTCACATTTAAGTGATACGCTGGCGCTCATTAACAGGGCAAAAAAGTCACAAAAACACAACTACCTAGTATCAAGAAGAAACAAAGAAAGGGGATTACCAACAAATCAGGGACACTGTAAGCAACTGCGTTTGAATGAGGCACACAGTGTGGGGCTACCTCACTCCACCCAATATCTCAGGTAGAGAGACCTGAGGATCCATAATATAGAGAATGTGAGAGAGAGAGGGACAGAGAGACTCTTTCTATTATGTAGAGACAGAATAAAATGGGAGTTGCTAACAGGTCAGTCTCGCTCAAATAAATCCACTGCTTCATGGCACCATTGTGAGAGTGTTTACTGAAACATAGGCGCAAAACAGGCCACCTTTTTCGCCTTTCATGTCTTTTTCCCACCCCGCTCTCTCATTCATTTTCAGACTCATAGTCACTGAGGGAATAAAATGGAGAGACAGAGGCAGAGAGCAGAAAGACAAGAAAAATGGAGGAAAAATAAAGAGGGAAAAAGATAAACCACTGCAAAAGATAAACCACGGATTTCCTACTCTGAGGCGGGAATCTAGAAAGGCATAGAGGCATCTTGGAATCTGATTTTGACCATCACTTTGAAAACACACATACACAAACATGAACACGCAGGCAGTTCCTATAAGGGGGGCATCCCAATGGAAACGCATTTGCTCCAGCACTGGATGAGGGTCACTCCTTGAACAGCATGAAGTTTCAAATCAGTCATCTGTCCTACCAGGGGCCTCCATAAACAAAGGTCATTTGCTCTCACGCTCAAATTAAACACACAAACACACACACACGTTGCTCAGACAGAAGAGAAGTTTCTAAACCCACAGCAGACACGAACCTGCCACCAACTGCATGTTTCAGAAAAAGCCAATTTGGTTATGAACAGGGAAAAATTCCTTTAAAGGGGAAGTGTGTAATTTCTGAGCCACAGGCATTAACTGTGGAATTGCAAAAATAGTTTTACAACACCCCGTTCTTCTCTATTGGTCAGCCAACTGATGGCCCCACCCCAAACTCACACCATTGGTTGAGCCAATGTTGCTGTGTCAGGCTCGTTGTGGTGCCCAAACTGTTCCATGTTTTAATAGCGGTAATGTTTACACCTCTGGGGAAATGGCTTACCTATTTTTCTTTTCCTACCTGTTTTCTCTACATATTAAGTGAAGTTATTTTAACATTGACAACAATGACACAAATCACATTTAAAGTGTCAATATTAGTCAACAAATCTGAGTACATAAGACAATGATTTTCATTTAAACATAATCATGAACACATTTATAATAATGGGAGAGGACAAGCTTGTCAAAATGTGATTCAAATTTCATGGGCATGGCTTCTAATATTCAATTTAGTTTTTTTTTTTACACAACATTTTTTACAGTTCTTTGTTTCCCCTCTCCATTAGTTCCCACTCCCTCTCTCTCTCTCTCTCTCTCTCTCTAGGAAGATTTGTATAGGTTCAACAGCTGTCAATCAAATCTTCCTGCCACCAGATTGGAGGTTGAGAGAGTTCACTACAGGTATCCACCCCATACTCTTATAGACTGCTACAGAAATCACGCAGCAGTCCTTCAAGTGTTCATCCGTCTGCCTGTCAACAGACTGAAGACACCCCAGACTACAGAGCTCGGAATCCCCCAGAGGAAAGAATGACAGAAGAGACAAAGAGAGAGAGAGGGAGAGAGATGAGTGCAGAGAATGGGAGGAGCAGAGGGTGGATGAGTGTGTCTGGGGAACGCTCTCACATCATCAAGGGCAGAAGTGCATGCCGCATCTTTCTCACACACACCTGAAGGTGTCTGTGTGTCTAGACGTGCATACGCTCACACGTATACACATAGAAGCGTCTCAATTTACACAATATAGAAATGCAAAGTTATGCACTTACAAAGACATCAATACGCAAGAAAACAGATGCACAATGCATACGAACCAACACACTCTCCATACAAAAAATATACACATGATTCATGCAAAAATAAACCCTATAGACACACAAGCACTCCCAATGGCCTCAAAGACAGAGCTGAGTTGATGATTGGTTGACGGGCCAGCTGGGTTTATGTTCTTCCTGTGATGGCGGAAGAGGGGAACCAATCAGAGGCAGCCGCAGGGGGCCAGGCACCAGGCTGATTAGATTCGGCAAAACGACAGTTAACACATGAAGGTAATCATAACTAGTGCATTCCCCATCAACATGACAAAATTCACTTCACATCAACACGCACCTGTAATGCAGGCATGCACCATGCAATATTGCACCACTACCATGCAACAATTGCACTTTTTTGCATTGCAGGCCACAACAACAAAAACTTTAATTCCTTTAATAGTTATAATCCACAGAAACTTAATTTTGATCAGTATTTTGGTTGGTTACCGATTACAGAAGTACTTACTGCATCCCTGTAGGATTAACCTGTTTACCATTAGTCAGGCCCAGACGGGACAGGAAACTATGATTTGATACAATTCAAGTCATTTACTCACATTTAAATCTTATGACTACAACAACTTTGGCCCCAACATGTACAGAGGAAGTAAACAAACAGTAACCATATTATTTAAAGGTGATTTTGTATCAGTACCGCTAAAAACCTGCCACACAGATTACAGACACTATACACAGGTCCAGCCCCTCCTTCTGCTATAATCCAGCAGGCTAATTACAAAGACTCGTCTGAACATGCCAGTAGAATCAGCTATCAGCATTTATACCGGCAAAAACAGACATTGGCATCTGTCGCAGTGCTGGCGAAGACGACCGGCGAGAGGCACGACAAAAATCTGCCTCCGTTCGGGACGTTTGAAGGGAGTCACAGTATGTAAACCCTGCAGAGATGAACGTACAACTCATTAGTTTCTTCCACAAGAGAAACAGCAGAAACAACAGGAACCGTGTTCGCATGTGTGTGCGTTACGATAAGGCTCTGATGGTGCTGTAGGCGACCAGGGGTCAGACACCTCATTAAGCCAAAAGGAGGGGGAGGAGAAAAGGGCAATTAGCCATGATGGGGGAGAAGAGAGCAAACACACTTCATTCACTCATACTCACACGCAAATATGCACGCACACACAAATACACTCACACACAAGAAACCAAACAAAACAGGAGTGGCTGGATGGGCGCTGATCATTAATGAGTAATCACAGAGACAAATGACTTTTTCCGCTGCCCTAGGTATGTGTCCACTTACACACGCACACAGACAGAGCCTGTGCAAACAGACATGCAGAGACCTGCAGATGAATTACTCAGAGCTTCTCTTCTGAGCTAATTCACTCACACTCGCTCATTCCTTGGGTTGTGCTTTTTCTGCTCTCTCTCTCTCTCTCGCTGCCTTTTTTAAACCCAAAAGTAATATTTAACGTTTGATCATCTTAGTCTATGTATATAAAAGTAAACATCTGGGTTTCTTTGTGTGTGTGTTTCTGTTTGTCCTTTCTTTGGTTTGCTTAGTTTTTTGCGGGGGGTTGTTTGGTTTATGTTTTAGTGTGTGTGCAAAAGTTAGCCAAATCTGACAAAACCACCTTCTGGTTTTCAAAAAGGTCAAAATTATGAAAACAATGTTTTAATTCAGGTATATTTTTCTAGTTAGTTTTTGTCCTTACAAAGACTTTACAAATACAACAGACTTAGTCAGGACATCTGTATTGGTTCTCATGCACATATATTATCATTTTGTTTTGGTCATTTTGTCATTCGTTTTGCTGTAAATCTAATGAGGTTTAGAGCAAATATAATAAATATTATTATCTCCATATAAATACTGTTGTGACTACAAGAGGCCCTCACTAATACAGCTTCTAAGATCTTTGCGTGTGTGTGTGAGAGAATATCAATGTACTACAAATGCTGAACATAGATAATAAATGGCCCATCTTCCAACCATAAGCGCATATAAACAATGGTCGTTTTTGCAGCTTTGTTAACAATGACACTATTGTTGTGGGGGAGGGTGATAAGAAGAGGAACGAGAGAGCTCAGAAACACGAGATCTGGACGAGCTCAGAGAGACGGCAGCTTCCTGCTCTCTGACTCCTGCTGGTAACTGCTTACTACATCAGATATGCACACACACATCCTTTCTGTCACACACACGTTCTCTTTTTAACATGAGATTAACCCACACACCAGCACATGACATTCAAACCTCCTTAACGTTCACTTCTCTCTCTCTCTCTTTCTCACACACACACTTATTTCACTCTATCAGTGAGGACATCTCATAAAGAGCCATTGTCTTCACACCATTTTCTATCCCCTAACCCTCCCCCTAAACTTAACCCCAACACAAACCTGCTGACATGGTTAGATTTCAAGTAAATCGTGATTTGATCCATTTATGAGCCTTTTGTACAAGTGAGGACCATCTAAAATGTTCTTACAAGTTGGGTTTTAACATGTTCAACTACATTTCTGGGGACATTTAAAATATATAGCCAAACCTGTACACACACACATATACACACATACACACACACACACATAAACTCAAAAGCCCTTGCTAAGCTAAAGCCACACAGCTGGTTTCCTGTTAGAAAGTGGAAATAGCAGCACTTGTTGTGAAGGGGTCTAGTCTGGTCTGGCTCTGTTATGCAGCCACACTGGAACAAGCCTCTATATTTGGCTTCTGCAAGAGAGCGTGAAGCACGCTTAAAACCCCAAAGCTGAGGTAGCGCAAAAGCCTCGCCCTCCCACATTCAAAAAGATGATAGAGAAGGAGTAAAGAGGAGCAGTTTCCTTTGGGGAGTTTTGACAGACTTGTAACCCAAAACCACATCTGTTGGCGCTCTGAAGGCACATGCACACTGAATTCAAACGGAAAGGATAGACATTAGAGCTGTTTCTATGGGACCAGTTTGAATTGTTCTACTGTGGAGTCAATGTGGTTTGGGGTCAGAGAGAAACAGGGAGTCAGTGGAAGAGTTAGAGAACGAGTTAACAATTTTAGGTTGCAAGAACGTTTCCCTAACATTTCCATTAAGTAACAAAAATGTTGTTTTGAATGTTCTAGGAGAACTTTTAAAGATTGTTAGCCAACTTTCTGAGAATGTTTCCTTTTAGCTGTGTAGGCCACATTCACACTGCAAACCAAAGTGCCCAATTCAGATTATCTGCTATTTTAAATGTAGCTCATATCTGACACTGGTTTAAACAGCTGATGCTTCTGCACTGAGAAGTCAGACTAACATAAAACTCAAATCTGAATCCCATTGCAAAATAAAGGCGCACATATGATTTATTTTCACATTCAGACTCAGAATTCAAAACGCTCAGATTTAATGTGACTTTTGCTCATACTGTCTTTGTCAGATGTGTGTCACATGATGAAAACGGGGAAAATACATTTAGGCCACATTCAGCTGCAGTGTGTGAATTCAGCGAGAGAGAGATAGCGAGAAACAGCAGTCAGCAGTTCTCTATGCTTTCTTGAGGCTGTGTGTGTGTGTAGTGGTTAGTAAGGGTCAGGCTAGAGTTGAGTGGTGTCAGTGCAAAGGTGAGACTTTCCACTTTAGGCCACTGCTGCCTCTGACAGCCCAGCACCCTCCTCCTATAATCAGACACACACGCAAGCCTACGTGTGACAGTTCTCACAGTCTAAAGCAACCTCTCTCGCTCTCCCTCACTTTCACAGGAACAGGTCTGCAAACAATCTGAAAGGTGTATCTACAAAAAGGGCAAAACTGCATTACATTTAAACAGTGTCTTTATATCATGCCTGCACATCAACACACTACAATAAGTACCAGCAGTACAGTACCAACAGTACCAGAGTACCAATGGTACTTAAAAGTGACAGTTATGATTATTTAAAAATAAATAATTCCATGATTTTTTTTACATATCACAGTGATCACAGTCCAGTAAAAACTATATGCAAATAGTGGCTGATTTTTCATTTTGTAATTTATGTTGGCATTTGGGGTCTGATTGGTTAGAGGGGGATAACAACTTGTGTCAACAAGTCAGGGGCTTGTTGACGCAACTTGTCAGGGGCAGCAACTGCGCTCAGCTCTGTCTTGAGAAGACTGTACACATAGGTTGTCATTCTTTTACAGAAGTATACAGAGCTGAGTGGAACAGTTTTATGATAGGTAACTAAATTTCTTTAGAACAAAAATGCTAATGCCACAAAACAGACAAGTTGCACACAGGTCTGTGATAAGAAAAAAACAGCTAGGAAATGTTTGACCAATGAATGATTTAAAATTTAATAATCAAATCGTCTCGTATCTTTCGGCCCAATACAGAGAATATAAGCCTAAAAACTGCATGGTTTGCATTATTGCCAATAATGAGTATTTTAATATTTTGAATTAATTTGTGTAATTTGCTATTTATTAAAATCACGTCTTACACCGTCACATCGTGTTACTTATGTTCATTTCGGTGTCTAAAGTAATTTTGCATAGTAACAGCCTAATGTTATTCCCCCCAATACAGAGACAAGAGCACCAGGAATCTGCTCTTTTCTCCAGTGTCACAATTTTCTTTACATTTCCTTCTTTATTTCCCTCCGTTCGTTCCTCTCTCCATCTGTCCACTTCCATCTATCTGCCTTCTAAATCAATGTGTCTAATAAAGCCATCAGCTGCGCTGAAATATTGGGCAAACATGCACTCAATCAATGCATGCAAATGCCAACCATCCATTCAGGCCCTTCTGAATATTGACGGCGCTGCATGGACGCACTGTGCCGGGGATTTGTGTATTCAACAAATAAAAGCAAAAGGAAGGACAGATGAGGGGTTGAGAAAAGAGGGAAACCCATGACAGATAGATTTCATTTTCTTCTCGTGGCTCCAAAATGGAGAAAGTGTACAGCAGGAAAACTGACTTCCTCTTGATTCGACCTGGAGGCCACAGACATGCCCCTGTTTGAACTACCGTTGAAGCAGTTTCCTGTACAGCTATGTCTTCACTGTTGTATAAGAACAGTCAAGTCTGATCCCAGACCTGTGGTTAAAAACCCCATGAGTCACTTGACAGTTTTCCTTAAGAAACCAGAAGTTTAAGCAGGACATGAGTGCATGACAAGTCAACAATATCTGGTACATTTTGCAGGATGAGTAAATTTGAAATGCATACATCTGCTAAAACTTCTCACAGAAGTACACAAGTCTAATAGACATGGACTAAAACACACAACACTCAAACCGTGATTTCATGTGGTTTTTTTAAATGCATCTAAAATGACAATATTGGAGTGTTATTCTAGTGTTCTAAGCAAACACACACACACACACACACACACCAATAGCTTAATGTAGGTAGGAAAGATGAGGCTGAGTGTGTGTGGGTGTGTGTGTTCAGCTAAGCACTAATGAGGTGATTTCTCCCCTCATTCAAACATAAACCTCCCCTGTGATTGTAAGGAGCAAAGTAAGATTCATTACGAACAAGGGGAAGCTCAGGCTGAAGAGAAAAACTTAATAATCCACCTGCAGACACTCCCTCTAAACCAGCTGAAGAGCCAACAGCATCCATCTTGCACAATCACACACGAAAAATAACGTCTGATTTACTGACCTCAGTCCAATTTTTGCATTTCCTCATTAAACATTGGAGCCAGTATTGAGGCCTCTAGGTTCAGCAACCCCATGGACACACATCAGAGGAAGGGCCAGTGTGAGAACTCTCTCTGAAACCCTGACCCAGAGTCAACCCCTGAGAGCTGCTCTTTCTCTCTCTAACCCTGTGTCTACACGGAAAGCTACACAAATAAAGGTGCTAAATCATAGAACCACCATTTTTGTCTGTGTGATTCCATAAAGATCCTTTTAGTGAAAAGAGTTCTTTAGACTATAGAAAAGTCAAAACGAAATGCTTCTATTAAACATTTTTGACTGAACGGTTCTTCAGGGAACCAAAAACGGTTCTTCTACGACATCATTGTGAAAAACAATTTGTAACACCTTAATTGTTAACTACATTGCTTCTATTAAAATCAACAACATTGCCTTTACTGCAAACACTAAAGCTTCACTTCAGGCTTGACTTCACATGCAGTAAACTGATGATAAAACGTTATATCCTACTTTAAAGGGATTGTTTGAGTAACGTAAAATTTCAGTGTAAATTCAGCATTAAAGTATTTTCACGTGAACTCTAGCGAACACAACAACGTGAATTTCGTGAAATGGGCTCCATTCTGTGTGTTTCACATAAAGAAATGCTTCAAGACATACGGAGAGCGCTCTCATCCAACACCTCACTCACAGTTTGTTCAAACAGAAAAGTGCTTACCAGACATCATCACTCTAACTATGGCCAGACACATACTCTATGCAAGTACGTGAACACAATCGCAGAAAAGTTTGCGTTGCATTGTTGTGCGTTGCTTTCATGATTGGTGTAAAGAATTGGTGTAAAGTTTCTTGCCTAAAAAGTGACCTGTGTATACTTATATGTAATGTTGGGCCAAGCACTAACAAGGGCAATTTGTGGGGCTTTTTTAGGGGGGGTTATAGCACTCACCAATCCTTCACAAAGAGCGTAGAGTTTTTGAAAGAGTAGTTATTGAAAGGGCAAGAACTCAAAGAGAAACGTACTGAAAAATAAAGGTACAGGCGGAGGGAAAAACTGAAAGACATAACCAGAAATAATGGCAGTAATATTCAGAGGGGAGTGCATGTGTGACTATAAAGGAAATTGAATCACTTCTGCAAATTGTAGGTTAAGGATCAAGGCTGTAATAAAAAGGTGTGTTTGTGTCAGTGCATGTATTAGTATATGAGAGAGCGATAAAGTATTAAAGGCAATGTAAGCCATTTATTTTGAAATCCCACATATTTAATGTCCTGACTGCCTAACATATATCACTGAAGTAGGTGTCACACCCATGTCAATTAGCCATACGTAAAAATAAAAAAGAGGTGGGAGGAGTCAAGAGAGCCAATCAAAAAAACAAGACAATTTGAAACGTTTATTGCCTGTCCATCATTTTACATTTGTCTTTAAAAGGCAGGGCAGGTTTTCGGACAGACGGCACAAAGCTGTAGTCGACAAAATGTAACAATTACACTAACAGTTGAAAGTCAATGTAATAAAGGTAGACAACACAAATACAGCACGAGAAAGAGAGAGAATGAGTGTAAAGGGAGTGAAAAAGAAAGACTGTTTCCTTTCTAGAGCCACAAGGAGAGTTGACTTGGAGCCAAAGGGAAGTGTGTGTATCAGCCAAAGTGTAATCATAGGCCGGTCTCTCGGCTATTAGGAGAATTAAAGACTGATTGAACGGTTTTTACAGTGGAAACATAACATTGGGCTGCCTCACAGTGTTTGTCTACTTGCTGCAGCAGCTGGCCGAAACACTCCTCTGCCCCACCGAGAACACAAGAGAGGAGGGAAGCCAAGCTGGGAAAAGAGTTTAAATCATTAAAAATACATGAATCACTAACTTTCCTCGGACTTGTACCAACCAACATTCATTCTTGTATCCTGCTGTACATTTGGGCTGTCCGCCCTTAGACATCCATCAAGAAGAAAGAGAAAACGCTTTTGGCACCCAAGTTGAGGAATCACTATAGCCTCGATTCAAGCTTCACATCTTACCCTCTTTCTTTAGCCTGGACTGGATCCACATCCGTACCATTCCGAGCGCGTTTGTAAGTGTGTGTTTGGGGGGGAATGATAGCTGAGGACTGTGGGACTCTGACTGCCTCTGTGTTGTGTCCACAGCTGTGTGTAAGGCTCCTGACCTCCAAACAAAGCCTAGCACAGAGGAGCCACTATCTGGCAGGCATGATAGGGGACAGGCCAGCCAAGCCAGACGCGCTGAGGGCCCGACCGTAAAGCCAGAGAGACAACACAGCACCGGGAAGGCCTTTGATAACCACTACTGACTGAAGCCAGCAAAACACAAACAAACTGACTGATATTCACCACAGTTTGACAGACAGACGGACACAATAAATATCTGTTAAGCAAATACATTCACACACACAGGCTCAGTTTTAAAATATCACATGTTTGTTTATGTCTCATTTGGAGAACAACTGGAGACTTTGCTTAAATCTACTTCTTCTTAGATGATTTCAAGACAAAATTATCAAAGCTATCTGCGTTATTATTACAGTTCTATAGTCTTTATACGTGTCAACTGTTCTTTTGTTTATGTCTTTTTCGATCAGACAGAGTTGATTTCAAACAAAACATGCCTGAGAATCTCCTGAGCTATTTCTGAGGAATATTTTTGTTTTCCAGGAGGACTCGACTTGAGCGCAAGGACAAAACTATGGGAAAAACAAGGAATGCATCTGGTTATTTTCCTTGTAGCTGTGATTGGCAGGATTCTATGTGCATGCATGTCTCCCCCTGAACTTCATTTCATTTCAGACACAAACCCCGCCGCACATTCACTAAACTGTAGACAAACTATTTATGTGGCTATTGTGTTTTCACCTGTTTTCCATCAGCTCCCTGAGAACTGTTTATTTCCTCTATAATCATACACAGGATGTTTATTGGAAGGAAAAGAAATGGGAATACAAGAATTATAAAATCAAAATATGGCTGATGGATGCAATAAAACACAGCGCAGAGTGTACAGGACTTTCATTGCAGAAAACATGACATTACACAAAATGACAGAATGCAAAGATGTCTCATGAAAAAGCATCTCATAATTACATCAAATGCAGTGAGAATAAATGCAAAGAGATGAAAAGGTAAATCCTCCTCGCATTATTAAACATGCACTGCTGCTGATGTCATCAGTGTCAGCCTTTAAGAGAGTTGAGGTTAAAGTCATTATTTCTGCTGCCTCCCCCTCTCCATCTCTCTGTCTCTCTCTCTCTCTCTCTCTCTCTTTCTCTCTCTCGTTTCGTGCTATCAGTCATTCTTGTTCGGTCTGTACCTCATCTTTCACACGTTCTGTTTCATTGTCTGTTTTTCTTTGTGACCATATAGTCTTTCCTTCTGTCATTTACTTGTTTCCCAGTACCCCATCTCTCTCCCTTTCCCTCTCTCTCTCTCCCTCCCTCTCTCTCTCTCTCTGCAGTGTTTAATGTGCCGGCAGCGTTTACACCCCAGACAGCGGGTACAGCACTTTAATCTTGGTAGTGTCTACATGACATCAGCACTCTCGCTGGAGCATAAACTATAGCCAAGGGAACACACACACACACACACATTCCTCACATTTACATTACATTCACACATATTCTTTCTTTCCTTTTTGTGTTTAGATTTCCTTCCTTCAGTTCTTTCTCTTTGTTTTTCTTCATACTTTTTTCTTGTTCATTTCCTCCTTTATCTCCTCCTTCCTTCTTTACTTCCCTTGCTCACACATTTCCTTCCTTCTTCCTTTTATCCTTTCTCTCTCTCTCTTCTCACCCACATCCATAGTTCTATTCCGGGGTCCAGTGAATGCTGAAGTCCTCTAATCCCCACTAACCAGCCAGTATCAGTGTGAGACTGAAGCTCAGAGACCCAGAGCCCAGAGAGGGATTACCAGCAGCCCTGAGCCTCATTTCTGTTTCCCTGTAAATTCAGACTCACCAGAGACTTACAGCACCCTCTCTCACATGTGGCAACCCCATCTTTAATGTATTAAACGAAGCAACTTGGTGTATAATTAGTTATTTGTTATCGAGCAAACACTTCTCATTTATAGCAATTCACAGTACACCAATTACAGGGACAATCCCCTTAAAGTAACCCAGATGAACTGCCCTGCCCTGCCCGGAGGGTATGCTGATTCTCAGTAACTCTGCGGTTCATGGGTCACCTCTATCTACGATCATACCTGTTTGCGTTACCAGCCCAGAGCTATAACCAACAGGCTACAAACACCCACATATGGGTGTGTGAGTGTGGAGTTTAAATGTGCATATGTAATATAATAAACAAGCCAAAGTGACGTTAGCTAATTTATTTTCAATGCTAAATATCTGTTTATAAATAAAGAATAATAAGGGCAGGATCATATAGACTTTCACACACAGAGCATTCCCTTGCCAACAATCCAACTGAATGTAGTCAAGCATTCTTCTTTAAACCAAAACACAGTCATTATGTTGCCATGCTGATAGCCACTGAGGATGTTTGCATCCTAATTGGGCTGACTGTGGCCACAGAGGTCTCCTGAACAACACTGGGCAGCATCGACAGTACACCTGATCTGAGATCAGCCGTCTGAGCTGGGCTAGATACAAAAGAGAAGACCAGCCAAGTTTTATTGCATTTGTCTATGCAGTTTAGTGTCAAATCGGTGTGATCTGGGGCTGAGGGAGGACTTTGAGATGATTGGAATGAGACCCGCATGTTTTGACACGTCGTTCACTCCGCAGAATTTGGCTCCTGGGAGGAGCAAGGCTGAGAATTCGTGTGGTCAAATAAGGCTTCGTTTTTCTGTGCATTCTGGGTAAAAATGGCAAGGCTGGAGTCCAGAAATAGAACAGAGGCTATTATGGGATGCATGGAAGGCTGGCTCTGTGTTCAGGCATGACTGTGTGGTCACGGCGGTCACGGCAACTGTCTTTCCCCACAGCTAACCGACCTCCTGCCGAGTCTGAGAAACACTAATCAGAACCAGAGAGAGACAGACAGAGAGAGAGAGAGCAAGACAGAAAAAATAAGCAAGTTCCTGTCTAAAAAAAAGAAATCAGAAAGACGATTAGGGATGGATGAAAGTGAGCGAGGAAATCTGAGCAAGCAATCAAAGTGTGGGCCAAAGACAAAGGCTGCGCGTCAACCGTAGTTTTGTTTTAATCAGAGAACATGAAAATATTCAGACATGAGGCTCGAAAGCAACAAGTCCCTCTCGAATTAAAGCCGGCGCTATAACGAGAGAGAGGAGAAGAAGAGAAGAAGAGAGATAGCACGCGTCCCTCGAGACTGATTAATATTGAATTCCTGATGCTAATCTTTGTTTTGTGCCTTTTTTCTTTACTGGTGTGGAAGCCGACGCATCTTTAAAAAGCATGCTTTATGTATATTTAATGAAGGCTCGGCATACATTTGGAGAGCGAGTCTCGCTGTGTGGCATACCACCCTGCTCACGCACTGCCACAGTCACATCCTGCTTAAACATCACAATAAATAATGTGCCTTTTGCAATAGTCATATACGTACCATGAGATAAAACTTGTTTAACAATGCAAAAGTGTATGAAGGAAAACATGCTCAATTATAGGTGCCTGGATGATGCAGTCAGCATCAAGCAGCACAGATCCTCGCTGACGTTTGTCTGGTAAGGGTTTATTTGTGTGCAGTGATGGGCAGGTGCACACCTGGTACATACAGGTGTGAAATGCCAATGCAGCAAGAACGCCTGCATGATATCATGTGATATTATCTGTATCTGATGACGACGAGCTCAGCATAATGCTAAAACTAAGTGTGGCAAGGCGAGACAATCTGACCTCATGAAGGACATGCAAATTGATTGTTTATTGATCTCTGAATGCACACACACAAGCAATGTTACAACACTGCCTATGAAGAAACAATGCAGCTCCCCTGATTCAGAACACACACACACACATAAAAAAACACAACCACTCACCAGTTTCTTCTAGTACACACTGAAAGGATCACACAGTGTAGTACAGAATAAACGGTTTTGTTTTTGCAGCCTATTTAAAATGTAATTTCTCTCACTATCAGACATCAAAGCCAATGTGGAGGGCTTTTATTTTTTTAAGCCAAATCCCAAAATTGTTTCTGGTTTACAAAAGCTGGCTGCAGGCCGAGTCAAAGTTTGGACTTAATAATGACAGCGATGCATGAGAAGCTGAAAGTGATACAAAGAGAGAGAGAGAGCGAGAGAAAGAGAATGAGAGAAAGAGAGAGAGAGAGATTCCCCACATGGTTCAAATATGCTCTGGTGGTTGAGTCCATCAGTTGAGGTGTCACAATGAAAAGTAGCTCACAGGATGTAGCAAGCAATATGCACACACACACACACACACACACACACTCACTCAAGTGAGTATATTCTGAATAACTGTGTATTCTGTATATGGTACAAAAACTGAATTTGGTTTAGAAATCTCTCTCTTTTATAGCCATTCATACAAATGTCAGATACCTAAACACTGCCGTTTCATGGAAAATTAACATGAACGTACAAAGCATTTTAATCCACAATATAAACCAATTTAGCTAAAGTGAAACGCTTACTAATTTCAGAAAATAAACATGTAATCACCTGAAGGAAACCTGTCAAAATGAATAAGGCAGATGTAAGAATGAAGACACACACACACAAAAATTAAAAAATGAAAGAAAAAATTCTGGGTGTTTAACTGATGAAATCCAAACAGCAATGTTGACAAGTCAGGAGGGCTGTTTTCGTGTGAACATGTGAGCCAGTAGGAAACAGAGAAGAAAGAAGAGGAGGAGATTGAGAAATGGAGGGGGAGCGAGAGAGAAAGAGAAGGGGGGGGGGTCTGACAGCTGTATAAATGAGCTCTGTAGCTCATGGCGCCCCAGAGTACTGCCTCATTGTTGTGCTGATCCAATGCACAGCAGATGAACTCAGGGTTTAAAAGTTGAACTGCGTGTATGTGCGCAAGCGTCTGTGTCTGGCCCTTGTTTGCTTGCATCCTTTATTAAGGAGGTTACCTTCTATGTGTTTATGTGAAAATGCGTGTGTGTGTGCGTGTGTGTGCGTGTGTGGGTACTCAGCTTCATTTTGAGGACAAGTGTATGTGTGTGTTTGTGTGTAAGTATAAAATTTGGGGGACAAAATTGTCTCACAAGCTAAATCTCAAACAAATTCACATAGAAAATCGGATAATAAAAAAGCATATACTGTTTGCAAAAAATGTATTTACAAAAAATTTCTTTTGTGAGTGTGTGTGTGCTCATGCATGAGTACATCTGTGTTTGCGTATCAAGGAAGTGTTATATATTCTCGCTTCCTCATTCGAACCCTCCTGTTTTGCATTAAATCTTTAGTAAACCGTTTTTTGTTTGTAAATGTCTTGTATGCTTGTCAGCATTAAACAAGCATATTAATTAAACAGGATAAACACACCAAAGCCAGATTTTAAACAGCACATCACATGCTTTAAAAAGACTGCAGGTGAGTGTGTGACTAAACGGCTCCAGCGTTTCTGGAAAGCACCATGCTGCCCCTTGTGAGGGATCTCGTGACGCTGTGCCTTTGGGAAATGCAGGCCTGATCAATAGTCACAGCATCGAAAGTGATGATATTCCTACAGCCGCTGTGGGTGATACATATTTTATAGAAGCACATAAGAAGGTGTACGTATCAAATATTAATAAATGATTTTCTGCCGGCATTAATGACGTGTAGATGTATTGTTTGAGGTGCGGCCGTGATGGGTGCAGCCGGGGCCGGGCCGCTTGGACTCTTTCGGCCTACTGAGGCACATCAAACAGTGAAAGAAGAGATTGTGGGGTGGAGGGAGGGGGGAATTATGCCGCTACTGCCAACGGAGCTCTGCTGAATCACACACACACACACACACACACACACTGAGAGTCATACACTCGCACACAGCACTCAGCTGGCAGGCATAGTGAGTGGCGATGGAACACGCCAGGCTCTGTGCTACCAAGCAGAGGTAATTGGGCCAGATTACCAACCAGGTGGAAACATTCAGTGGCTCTTTTTTCTCTTCGTCCTTCTCCTCTCTCTCTCTCTTTTGGTGACTTTCTCTACATATTTTCCCCTATTTTGGAAAGGCGGACAAAACAAACGTTCGAGGGCTGGTCTGAGATCAACTATTTACTCAACGGTGGTGCAATCAAACAAAAACAGTAAATACAATCGTAAAATCAAGCTACACATATTCTGAAACGACTTAATCAATTCGCCAGTTATGAAGACAAGCGATACGTTAGATGTCGGCATTGATACGGAGAGAGCTACAAGGAGAGCAGGAGAGAGAGAGAAGGTGAAAGAGAGAGAGTAAGATAGAGAGATACTAACTAGACTCGAGCAAGTGCACCGCACTAATTTAAACTACAAGCCCTATCAAAGGCGAATGGCCCGAGGGCAGCAGTACCTCAGTGCTGAGCAGAGCTACACCGCAGAGGAACAAGACGAGGACGAGTGGACGGGGAGGGTGAGACAGGTTCGGATCAACAGCAGCGCAAACACAGCATTGTTAAATCAGGACTCAAGGCACATAGAGGAGGGAGAGGAAGAAGTGATATGAAAGAAAGCCGACCAAGTCTTGACAGGGCAGACCTCTGCTTTCTCAGAAACATGACTGCTACAGCACAAAGATTGTGCAGGCAACAAATAACTCTCTGTAATGCTGAAGTTGGGGGCAAACGGCCATACAGATGTCTGTGACAGACAGGGTCCCACCTCTTGCACTGCAGGTTGGTGTTTGTGGTATTGGACAATGAGTGAAAACATCCTTTTATTAATCTCTCTCTCTATCAATCTATATGTATTTTTCTGATTCAAAAAGCAGTGCTGGCAATATAGCAGAATGCATTTCCTATTGATTTTCACAAACATTCCGTCCCTTTTAAAAACATTCCTCGCTCCCTGCATGTCTCCACTATAGGGATGTCTGTCTATATATGTGAGTCTCTGTGTGCTTGTGTGGGTGTGTGTTTGGGGTGATGGGGTTGCAGCCAGTGATAAAGACAAAAGTGAGAAAGTAGGCGCAATAAAGAAGTGTGTGTGTGTGTGTGTGTGTGTGTGTGTGTGTGTGTGTGTGTGAAGTACTACTGGCTTGTTTAAACCTGATTTTTTTTCCAGAAGGCCAATAGAAGAAAAGCTTGCAATGTCTAGTATGTTTATAGTCATGACAATCTAATTTGTTTCCTTTTTTCCTTTAATTAAATATATTTATTTCAATTTATGTAGTTTCAGTTTATATAGCGGACAACACATTTTATTTAAATTTGGGATATTTCAAGCCTTTAAAAATATCAACAAAGTATTATATTGTTTCCTCTGGTATTTTAAAAATTATGGAAAAAACGGTAAATGCGTAAATTTAATTACTTGTGGGCAAAATAATTACTAAAAGATTATGATATGAGTCCATGCAGACTAAAAAGGACAAGATCTAAAACATGACTATAAATGACTTTTGTCCTAGTACATGATGTAAAATAATACACAGAGTATAATCTCATACTACCTGATGTGTATAAGCAGAAAAGACACCTGTGTTGATTAAAAAAGCCACAGCGGAAGAACTAGAAATTGATACGCGCACACATACATACACACACACACACACCAAGTAATGATGCACCTGTATGGCATGAGCTGGCGTCCGCCTTCAGGCATACGTTACAGACATCTGCTGAGGATATGAAAGAAAGAAAAGAGAGAGGGAAAAAAGATAAGAAGAAAAGGAGATCCTACTGTACACATTCTCCAGCGCGCACAGCCCCTGCGTAGCATTTGATGTGCACGCGAGATCGGAGCATCTACCGGCTCTAAGGCTTGTGTTCAGCTGTACGACAGTCAATGCGATTCAATGCATTAGAAATGAACTGTTTCAACGAGACAACGTACAATATAGTACATTAAATCATAAGTACATTAAATCATACAGCGTTTATCTTTCGGACGTTCTTTGTGGTCTTTGCCGCTTTGTGAGAGGTCGTTTGACGTCGTTATTAAATAAATAAATCTACTTAAAAAGGGTTGTTTGTAAAGGTACAACCCCCGGAGGCCGGAGAGAAAGACAGCCGCCGCCAACTACCCCATCGATACGGGCACAGTCAACACGAGCCGAAGAGCATGTGGGTCAGCGCGCTCTCAAAGATTTCGCCCCTGAAAATATTTATAAAAACAACCGATGTGCCTCAAATTTAGCCAAAAATATTTCAGTTAAGTTTACACTACAGAGACAGCCTCCAATTCAAAATCAACTTAAATTTGAATTACTTTAGGAAGAATGTGAGTTGCTTTAGCAATGGCACATGACGACAAAATTATGATAAGAGAAACAATATGTATATTTCAGTATAAATGAATTTTGAAGAGATTGAAGTGTGTATGTATGTGTGTGTATATATATATATATATATATATATATATACACACACACACATACATACATACATACATACATACACACACACACACACAGAATTACAAGCAAAATATTGCCCCATGAAGAAAAATAACAAACAAAACATTTACAACAACGAGGGAGATTTTTTTTATTTACTGTTTGGATTCTATTGAAATAATAAAACTGCTGAGCACATGCTTTACGACAACACGTCAGCCAAAAGGAAAGTGGCTATCTTAACCATGTGAAACGTTGACAGCATACCAATCATGCTCATTCATATCTAAATGTGGACTTTTTAACGTACAAAATTATGCAAATTGTGATATGCACCTTTCTGTATTATTAATAACAGAAGAACTGTTAGCATTCAGGGACTGGCTCTTTGATAGGCGTGATTTTCATGTGCACATATACCAACCTATATCCCATTAATAACCAAAATACGAAAGTACCTCTATCCCAAAGGTACTTTGAATGCTGGCGACACTTGTTAAATCTAATGCATGCACTGTCAACTCATTCGCACCCCGTCACATCACCGCTCAATATAGAAACCGGATTTTCTGGTATTACAGACGCCTCTTTTAGCACACACACACAGACAGACACACACACGGAGCTACTGACCCTAATCTTGGACATTTCTCGGAGAACCACAGTGCAGACACAGACACACACACACACACAAACAAGCTTGTGTTATTAACCTAAAGCAGCTGCGGCAGCAAAACGCTCAAAGACGGACTATAATAATTAACAGAAATTCGCGGGGCATTATACTGGAATAGATATTATAGGACTAGTTTACATAGCAAAGCTACATTTTAAATGACTGCGAAACAAAGAGAGTCACCCATCCGTAAAGTAACGCACATACTATTTCACCTAAATAGTTTAGAAATCACAAAACGGTGTAGTTGAATCGTCATAGAAACATCAATATAAAGTCCTTAATTTACGGTGTCTTATAATATACCCTGTTGAAATTTTAAGATCATTTTCTTGCTCCGCTGTCACAAGAAACGCGTTGCTTCAAACGACCAGCATGTCCGCAGCTCATGTTAGAAATCATACTTAAATAAACGTTAAATAAACGTTTTCAACATAAGGATTTCAAAGCAAATGCTTATTTCCAGAGTGGCCTTTATTAATTGTACAACAAAAAACATGGGAATGCCTTTAATTCAGTGTTCTAAAGTTCAAAGACTTCAAAGCGAATAATAATTTGATTTTGTTTAAACTACGTTTTAACGCATCATTTATAGACAGATGAACATAAAAATAACACTTACCTGAATGTGAAGGCATCGGTATGTGCGAGGGGTAATATTTCCCAGGCTGGAAGTGACCGGGATGCTGCACTGTCGTATGCCCGGTAGGAGTGATCCTCGAGGCGGCTCTGTGAACCAGCGCGCCTCGCTCTGCCAGAAAGTGCGGCGGAGGGGCGAAATCCCGGCCTTCCATCCCGACAAAAAACGATAAATCCGAAATCCAGAGCGGGAAACCACGAGAACCGAACCGAACGCCGCCCAGATGTTATAATCCCGTTAAGAGTTTCGCCTAGGTCTTGCATTCAGCACAGTTTTGGCTTTGACGGCCAAAAAAGTATGTCAGAGTCATTTTTTCTGCAACACAAAAAAATCACAAGTTGTAGTTTCAATTACAAACCAGTTACACGAGAGAGCGATGCAAATCCAAGAGATCGTATCATATTAGTATCCTTTAGATGTGCAATGGTAATCCTTCATTGAAAACACCAATAGTGTTATAGTCCATTGCTGCGTCTGCGAATGCTGCCTAAACAAATTCTGCGCTCTTTTCTCCAATCTCACCACAACTGAGCGAGCCTGCAGAACACCTCCACATTTACACAAAAGTCTCACTGCAAGCTATAGACCATTCACAGAGAGATGTCAGAATCAATACAATTTTACTGTATCCTTACGTCTGTACGGAAAACCAAAGACGTTTAAACAAAAGGAAATAAGGCAAAGATAAATCAGCCTTTCTGTATTTCATTAACCGATATGCAAAATGTTACTATAATATATAGCCTAATCGCTGACGTTTAGTATTACTGCTTTCCTCACGAACACTAATTTATTTAAGGCGTCAGGCTATAAATGTAATTTTTGGTGCATTTTGGCAGTAATTTTACTTAAACTACGCTCGTCTGAACTATGCTTTCCATAGCCTTTGAGTATGGGGGTGACAACACAGATGATGGAGTCTATAAAGCCACTTTTGACCTCTAGTCCTTAAGTTTCCTAAATCACGACTACAAGCAACAAATTATGATCTTATGCTGGTGCAAATAAAGAGTCTTGTCATGGTAAAATGGTGCATTGAAAGAGATACGAGTTTATGTGGACTATACGTCAAACGGTATTACTAAAGCATTTTATTTGTTTCAAAAACGTCCTTATGAACGGAGTACTTTTCGCAAGACTCACTAAATTGTGAGACAATTATTGATAAGTCTGCTCAATAGAATTATAAGCGCTCCTGCGAATTGTGGTGAGGACTCCTTATCACACTGCATCACAGATAAGGAAACAAAGACATTCTGAACAAGTCTGAATCTCCAGCTGTGCTTTCCATTTATTCTAAATTACAAACTAAATGAAAGACATCTAGGTCGTATCTCTAGATATTTGACGTTCAGAACGCCGAAAGTCTCTACGTTAGGGGACGTAGAAGAAAACGCACTAGTAAATGAGGCCTTAAAACGTTAGAAGTTCCCAGTTTGGAGTGTGAGGATGATTGCAGTGCCAAATTGTTGTCACCCTATTACCCATAAACTGAAAAGGAGAGAAAAGTTGTAGAATAGTGAGTGAAATGACGTACACATTAGATAACTATACCAAAAAATTCTCAAATAAAAAGGATAAGCTCTATGAAGCACAAAATTAAATGTAGTGCTCCATTTTGCGCTGACAAAGGACATTTCCAGCAAACATGTATCATTTCTCTGACATCACGAGAATAAATTGACCAAGCATTTTAAAGATTGCAGTATTTGATTGCAATAACTTTCCACTATTAACTAAAACCGAAATTTAAGCGTTTGTTGGAATCTGAAACCTATTAAATTTGGTTCGGAGGACGGATGGGAGGTGAGGAGCGCATGAAAGAACAGGTTTCTTTAAGAATGATTTTGTGTCGTAGAAAATGTCCTTTCAAGCTCTGATAAAACCCAGATAATTTTATGAATCAATTTTAATGTAATACATTTTTATGTGTATAAAATAAAAATATAATTAAAAATAATATATGGTCAACAAGCCAATAGGCAGTTATATTTTCATTTAAAAAATGACCGATATCAATACTAAATGTATATTATAGCAGTACAATCTATACGTATCTACCCTTGTCGTTTACAAATGCATGTCAAATTTAGTCCTTCAAAGAGTAATTAGTCACACATGAATTTTATCCTTTATTAATCAATAAGTCATTAAGGTCTTCGCTCTAAATAAAATTGTTAAAAGTCCTCCTTTAGTCCAAATCACAAAGAAATTCAGTAGTAATCCAGTATTGCACACGTTTATTATTATTTTGATTATTATTATTATTGGTCTTACAAAGCAATAGAGGCGGATGCAAATTAATGGATATTTCTTTTTCACTCCCTGTAATACAGCCTCAGTAATTTTGCACAATGCCAGATGTTCTTAAAAAAGGGTAAGAACAGCTCTTGAAGGCAAATGTTTATTATTGCACGCAAATAAATGTATACAATATAAGCGAATTACTTACTGGTAAGTTATTCCTTGCAAAACAATAAATGGTTTTAAAAAAACATGATATAAAAATAGTTTAAAGATAGCAAAAGCAAAATAAAAACATGTGGAAATGGTTACATCCTAGTCTGCTGATTGCAGTGCGTGCGCAGTGCAGAAGTTCGGAGATGCACCGTAGTAGTAAGAGCTTCTGCTGAATCGAGCCCTGTACAAGCAGTCAGAGGCTCTTTCCCGAATCTGCTAGTGCCACTCAAGAGAAAGAGGGGGAGGTGACTGGGGGAGCAGTCGCGCCCATTGGTCTAATACCTACATGTCAATAAGCTCGTGCAGCGCGCCCCAGGATAAACAGTGGCTCCGATTGGATGACGCTCTGAGCCAATGGCGTGTCAGCTGGATCAACTAAACAAAACGGCGGGCGCTTTATTTGAGCTTTCCTGTCTAGCGACGAGTTCAACGCGAGGCATGACCACATGGTTACCTAGCTTGGCGTGCTATTATTGTAATGACTTCAAGTAAATAAAGACATATTTTGCAACGTTGCCAAAATAAGGGCATGCGAGAAAGTAAACCCTATTCAGACATGGCAAAAGATTATCTGGGGAATACACCGTTGTAACACTTGTCATATATCGGTCACAAATTGTCATAACCTAATTACATATCGGTTATTTTAAATAACAGTCACCATAAGTCTTCTACGGTATAATAAAAACTTAAAGTGAACAAAAAAGCAAATAAGCCAGTGATCATCTAACAGGACAAATGTCAATAAATTTCAAACTTATGAGAGATTTCTTATACAGTATTACATTTTCTTATACAGTATTAACCAACGTAATGATATGATAGGTCAGAAACAGAACACTGTAAAATTAACATTTTAACCAAAACCACGTCAGGATGGTAAAGCGCAGTCAAGTGAAGCTGAAACTCTCACCGGAAAATAAAGGGTTAAAAGCTTGGGCCTCGTTCTGAGCATAGTTTGATTGGTTGGCGTGTTGCCAGAGCGCTGTCAATCATAGAATGTAAACAAGGCTCTGATTGGCTGCTGTCCAGTCCGCACTGGGCTGCCTGAAAAAAGCAATTACTGGCCTTGCGGTTTCAAGGCGGCCCAGAGCTGGATGATGAAAGGAGATAAGGAGGGGCGGTTTCAAGGCCTCCCCTAGGCGAACCTCGTTGGCCCCAAAGCTAAAGGAGAGTCAAGAGTGACTTAATCAAAGGGAATGCGTTAAAAAGGGGGAAATTACATGTTGTATTAAATTTAAAGTATAGATTCTCGGATTAATATCGCCTAATTCAACAGTAACATGATAATTCGAATACATGGAATCTAATACACTCAAGCAGAGGGCTAGAACTCAAGGCAAAGGCTACCAAAGCGTACGGACTGAGGATGTCTTTTACGGTGCAGTTTAAAAACTTTAAGGTTTTGATAGTCATGACTGCGACTTGCATTTTTTTCCTGAATGAAATAGCAGTAAGTAGCTAATGCTCGTAAAACTTATAATTTTACAGAAATATGTATGTACGCCTTTCATTTTAAATGCAATTTAGGAAAACATGGGTAAGTGAAAAACGGACACGAATTAAAAATTATAAATATTAATTATTACATTTGTATTGTTGTGTATTATTGTTTTGTTATTATGTTTGTCAATTAATAACATTAAAATTAATAACATAATATTTAGAAAATTAAAATACTAAAATAAAGAATAAAAACTAATAAAATACAAATAAAACTGACAAGATGTGTATTTTTTTTAATTACACGTATGGATATTTTATTTATATCAATAACTAGCTTTTTTATTATTACTTAGTAATTTTCATTATTTCATCTTTTCAATTCCGCCTATACAACTTCATCCACCAGCAAAACCATCTCCACCATCATAGCACAAACCTTAAGGGCAACTAGGCCATTGAAAGACCTGAAATTCATAACGTGTTCTGTATGGTGTATTGTTACCAATGTCCCATGATAAACAAAGATTTTAGTGTATCTTGTCGTAAAAAAGCATAAATATATTTATAGATTTTTTTTAGAAGGAAACATCCTGAATTTTATAACAGCTAAATTAAAATATAGGTTTGATATTTTTATAGTTTGCATACAGGCCCACATCTATGGAGTAATACAATTTCTGAGGATAATTATTAGGAATTCAAGGAATAAATCAATTTCTATAATTTGTAATTGTGATCATTCAAGTGTGGGGTTTGTCGCAATAGAAATAAAACACAAAAAGATAAAGAGAGTGAGCGTGAAATAGGCCCTGTCCTGAAAAAATGTACCACTGAGCATCAGATTCAAAAGAATAACTCTCGGCCTTAGAAGTATGAAATTTGCAAACGACCCATAAGCAGAAGCTCTTAATATGACAAAGTACCCAGTTGTTGTGTTAACCAACTCTACAGTACAGAGGGTGTGCTATGCCCTGCCACCGACCCTCTTGTCCAAAAAAAATGCTGCCTGGAAAAAGCAATACCATTGAAGCAATAAAGAATTCAGTTCTGCAATATACAAAGAGGTGCAGCGCTTTAAGCAGATATCGGCACTTAATTTATTTAGTGACAAGAAAGACTCTTTTATTGTTGGGTTTTTATTGGTTCCTTTCGCAACTTGAAAGGTGGGGGTGGGGAACATTTTTAGTGGAGTACGGATAACACACACACACACACACACGACGCTAATGGAAACACACATTTACACACAAGCATAGGCAGTTTGTTTCGCTCTCTTTAACGCATGCATACAAGCACAGGTCTTGCAAACATACATAAACGCACAGCCTTATACTTGAACACTACTCAGAGTCTCTATCTTTCTGTCACACACACACATACACAATCTCCTTCTCTCCCCACGCGCGCGCACTTACATTCTTCTCCATCACACACACACACACACGCACGCGCAAACAGACACACACTGTCCGTGTGCCAGCGCGAGCTGCCCTACTGTGGGACGCGGGGATAATTAATGCGGAGTGACTGATTGCTCTCGAAACAGACCAGTCCCGCGAACGGCATTGTCCGTGATCAATGAAGCGTCTCTGATTGACACTTTCCCTCCATCTTCCAGCCACATTCAAACTACCGGAACGGGGCGTTTGTCACCAGCGTACAGGCCAAGGGTGCGCCGAGACCCAGTTATTGTCAGGCCGAAGTTGCACACCAGTTTTGAACAGAGCGAGATCCCTTTGGTCTGCCTTTGGCAAAAGAATAAACCATACAGTACGCCTGAATTCATGGGGCACTCTGATACGAATGTAAAAACGGTGCTTACTTGCCCCAACATGTCTATGTAAGTTAGGCTATTTTATGTACGCGTCCGCTGGATGAATCATTGCGACAATGCGCTCCATAGCTGGAGACGAGGACGAAGCGTGTTCAGTCAAGACGTTCATTTTCCTCACGGTCTAATAATACGAGTTCTATCATACAAGACAAGCCGACCACTGAGATTTCTGTTCAGAAATCTGCTCAGGAAAAACAATGTTTTAAATAAATCTAAATAATAATAATTATTGATATTATATGAGGGTTGCATTACATACAGGGCTGCATTAATTAAAACAAGTGTTTGGATAAGAACACACAAATTCTCAATGCATTGTGCGCAACATCAATGCAATGTTATTGCATTTAAACAGAACACTTATGATAGTATTAAGATAGTAAAATTATTTTGTCTTTATTTACGTACTTGACTACCAGGCGTCTTAAGGTCTCTACATCATCTAAATTAGGTTGATGGGTATTTGGTGACCTCTCCTCTCTTTTTGATGGTCAATTGTACTCTATATACAAAGGAAAAATTGTTGGAACCATATTTAGACCCACTTTTGAAAATGTTGTGACAGAAAGAATTACAAAACGTATTACTCATTTTTGTGCAATGATTTAGGCTCTGGTAACAATTGGGCAAGTTGTATGTTAGTTGTCTCATAGCGCGTGTCTCAATGTCCAGAGAGCAAAACAGCCCGTCCTATAAACTGAAGGCCCTACGTATGTAGTTAAATCTGACTGTACACCTCTAAAACAGGAACTTGCGTGTTACTTGTTTGTGTGAGTGGGTTCGTTTTCATACACCGATACGATGTGCGTTATGTCTCTGGCCAAACTTTGCAAAAACCAAAAAGAAAGAAAGGGGCAGTAAGTTTTATGAACTCGTGGCCTGATGAGAGTGAAATTGGTAGTACAAACTCATGATACAGGACAGTTGATGTTGGTTCTCGTAAATGAGTGTCTAACACAGCTGTAGCTCGCATGGTCATAAACGAGAGCTGTCGACTTCCAACCTAAATCAAAACTCTAGCTGAAATTTTAGAATAGGATAAGTTAAATAAATGTATATGTAGCTGTATGATGAAAATGTGTCCATCAAGCCTACAGTTTAAGGTGGTACAAGCTCAGGGGTAAATTGTGAATGATAAAACACAACTCCCCATAAGGGTGGATACCGACCAGCTGCCCTTTATAAATTCCAGGGAATGGCGTTATCGATAGAAAAAGCCCATCTGTGTCCAATTAAGGGAAGTACTGCTTCACCCCCCATAAATGGCACAAACCTACCTCATTACGACCTGTTTTATTGTAAAAGCTAGAAGTCAAACTATAGAGAGGTAAATAAGTGTAACAAATGACACCAAAAATACTTAAAGTACATTGATTTGATTTATAAACAAAAAAAAACTCTACAAAAAACTTTGTCATTACCCTACAAACATTTTAGGAAAACGATGGCACAGCACATATAAAGACGAATAATACCGAAACTAAAGAGAGACCATGATAAATATTGTAACGTGAATATACAACAAAACTGGCTTGGGTCTAATATATTATATGCACCGAATCCTGACTGGCGTATTTGCAATAAATAATAATAATTTATAAAAGCATAAAAAAAAATTAAACTTGTCCCCATAGTGCCTCATTAATGAGACTGTCTTGTAAAAACCTCCGTCTAAACTCTTTGATAATTCCTAAAATTGTCCTCTTAAAGCTTTATTTTCCAAAATTTAACGTGACTAAAGAAATTGAAAATTAATCGGATAAGTGGACTAATTACACGTTACCAATATGCCACTAGAAAATTAGTGAATAACATTATTAATACCTATTGCAAGTAATCTTCGCATTGTACAGACGTTCGAGTTAGAAAACAGTTACCCGTGAGGAGAATGAAGTTAAGTCGTTATATTGCTGACTAAATACAAAACAAATTTTAAAAGGAAAAAACTAAAAACGTTGTCTGAAATATTACGAGAGAGACATTCTAATAACACAGTATGCTCTGTCTAATACGCTGCTTGCATTATTCTTGGATATTGAGCTTGTATGTAAACATAAAAAAAAATAAGGGAATGCTTCTAAATGTTTTTAAAGAATTGTCAATGGCCACCTCAGTTTTGATAAAGGACACTGTCTTCATCCAAATGTAGCCTACCTTGTATGTAAAATATATTTTTGTATCACAGCTTCGTGTGTGTCAGATCATCGCAGTTCGTCTCACAAGTATGCATTAAATGTGTTACACGTTGTTATCAATCAGCGACCCAAGTAAATAGACGTTTCAGTGTCCCTCGGTTAAAGCTTAGGCCATCATACATGTTGCTTTATTGAAAGAACAAAAAAACACGTGCATTTGTTTTAATAAGCAAACATATAGCATTAAATTTTACGAATGGTTCCTTTCAAACAAACTGAAAAGAACATTAAATCAACTAGCATCACTACATGTTTCTTAGGGCACCAATAATGTTTTGACCCTTCGGCCTAATAGCCTTGATGAGCAAAGCAAAAACTACAAAAGACTGAACTGAAATGGATTAATTGTTTGATAAATGACTGAACGACGAAAGTAGAAAGCATACTTGCAAATTCTGCGTAACAGCAATGTAGATATCACACGCTTTCTTAAACTCATTGTCCTGAAACGTTTTAAAACTACGAGGACGTAGCATACGTACGCAAACTTTGTACGCAAAGTTAAATTCATCGTTCAATGTTCTTTTTAAATATACTTAATTTAGCATAATTTCTACGAATTAGAAAAGTTTGATTTTTTAAACGTAAAGATTTAAGGGTGTAACACAAACAATGAGAAAAGTCAGAGCAATCAAATATCCGGTCAAAAAAGCTCCCCCACGTTACACAGAACGCGTTGTTTTAATGTAATTTGTACACCAATAAAGTGATAAAACCTTCGAGATACAACAAAGTAATGGCTATGTATTCCCCTACCAAACGTACAAGCATATTGTTCTAGCTTAAAAACATTGAGTTCAAAGCCAATGTAAGATCCGTTTTAGGAATAGCCTTCATTGTCCAAAAACGAGCAATAAAAGTCACCTTTTCACTGACCGCCTTGGTGGAACGATGTAAATCTGACATAAAAGTGTATTTTGATGTCAAGAACAACCTTGCATGAGGCCACTATTAATTTTTGACAAGCCATATATCTTCTGCATAAAGGACACAAACAAACGAGTAAACATGTCGAGCCTGTCCTTAATACTTCTGCAAAAGTCTCGGTGGCTGCGATAAATCAAAATCAGATTAACAGAAAACACCTACCTATAAAAATGATATTCCGTCCGGACAGCAAAAAAAAATCGAGCAAGGATTGCCTATCGATTTATGTAAAAATGAGCAAAAAGAGGAAAACACGTCAGCGTTCAGGATTCAAATCTCTGATATCGAAAAAACCTTCTGTCGTGTAGTCTTGAATCCTAAAAAAAACTTTGCAAAAAACAGTATTTAATTTGCCATAAGCATTTAATTATAATATATGCTGGTAAAACTACGTAAAGTCTGTAGCCTAAATGCTGTATAAAAGATGGCTTGGTGTCTGAGTCCTGTTGTAACGTTGGAGGTCTATCTGAAGGTACGGAGCAAATCCGTCCGAATAGAGCCAACTGCTTCCTCGAGCCTCTATAATCACAAATTTATGGCTGGATGACGCGTCCTCTTCTCCCACAATGGAGCTCAGTGACATTAAACAGAAAATTGATGGAGAGACGAACGAAATTTAATCTGCTTTTATATCCAGACCATTGCATTTTGACTCATTTAATTAGGGACAGGGCACGTGTCTCCCGAGCATACCACAACTCTTTAACACACATTGAACTATTCTACTTTTTTGCATGTTTGCTCAGAACAAGACCTTGGAAAAGACCAGTGGGGAAACGACCCCATTCCCTCCTATCCGTGTAGTGTTGTACTTATTCAGATCTTATCCACCATATTGGGACTTTTCCACAAGAACCTCTCTATATCAAAGTAACCCATTGTTATTTGGTAACGCAGAGATATTGAAGTGTTTCGCTGGCAGATCCGAGTGCATCGCGACTTCAAGTATCCAACGCAACTAAAGAGGATTTTAAGGTTTCAAACCGATAACCGATCGTAACCATATTTTCCTAACGCACGTCTGTGTTGTAAAGGGATGCATTGTTTATTCAGACACGGTATACACACGCTACGCAATGCATTTGTTCAATTAAATGTGTCTACGAACCGAAAACGTAGAGAAGTGGTTATGGTTAGATCGGCTGCAGAAACAACACAAACACACATTCGCTTCGACAGATTGTTTACTTAAAGAACTACAGATTTACCTTGAAGAAACGGGCAATCCATTACAAAATACATGTGTTATCCTGAAAGAAAAGCAATGCGCTACTTTTATAAACAAGTTAGAGTAGAATATGTATGTTTTTACATCCAAAACAGGCTATTTGCTTAAAAGCGAGGCGCATTTCCCACTCATCCCTGGAGCAAAAATTCGCCCCCGCCTCTACCTTTAAGGTCACCGCCCCGGGATCGGTGACGTCAGACAATTAACGCTTTAGGTCCCGTGAGCATTGCTCGAGTGAAACGTTTTTAGTAACGTAGATATGTTGATATAGTGCCACTTGTCATGCACTTATTCAAGTTAAAAAGGCAAACATTAACACGGGTGGCAAACATGCTGCTGTACAGACCAGCACTTTGAAGGTTTATTACAGAGCATAATTCTTGCAGTATTTGCAAGCTAAAAAAGCCATTTGTGTTTAATTGTTTGAATTTTGTGTGCTTTTGGGAGCAGAAAAGTGCGTTTGACGGCACTCCTAAACTTTGAGTTCAGAATGAAAAACATGGCCAAACTTTCTTATGAAC
The DNA here is from genome assembly GCA_036877625.1 of Ambastaia sidthimunki. Taxonomy (NCBI): domain Eukaryota; kingdom Metazoa; phylum Chordata; class Actinopteri; order Cypriniformes; family Botiidae; genus Ambastaia; species Ambastaia sidthimunki. The sequence continues at coordinate 60,032 of JAZGTK010000568.1, forward strand.
TCATTAAATTCAAGTCCAGAAAGGTGTTTAATCTAATAGTTTTACTCATTACAGTTGTCATGGCTTATTTATCAGATGTGGACCTCAGTGATCAGGCCTGCCCCAAATGACAAACACATCATAGGCTACCTTCTAGCAAGACTTACAGTGTACGCTCATAATTAACAGTCAAAGGTGTCTACGTTCATTTAGACAGATGTGACATACCAGACAACACAGCACAACTGCACATTTTAAGAGACGTGGCTTCTATGAATGCTCACATGCTTTTATGAAAACAACTTCAAAAAGAATCAAAGGAGGTTATGAAAAGTCAGTTGTCTAGGGCCATTTCATACACACAAACTCATTACCCCCAAACGACCCTGACTGTGTCATTAAAAGTGTCACTGACATTCTTGCAATGCCAGAAATTATACTCACTGTTTTCTTTGGTGCGGAATATTCTTAATGACTGTGTGTTTTGGACACTTCCTTGTTTGTTGCCTAAACGTAAGTAAATGTAAAGGGTTTGAAAAAGAGAAGCATGGAATAATTAAGACTATTGTCTGAGCTAAGCAAGCTTCAGGGCAGCTAAGAGTAGATTAAAGTGGCATAGCCAAACCTCTCCATATTCATGAAAGCATGAATAATAGTACCCTGCTACAGACTCTTGACCTTCTATCAAAGTCTTATTGTATGTAGTATGTGTTAATTAAAATTACAGTATGACATAGAACTTAAGATCCACGCTTCACGTTTTTTCAACAATATAAGGAGAGGGTCCGACGGGAATATTTGTGTCAACTCAAGTGCCAGGTGATGCAAATATGTGACTGATATCAGAATGCTTTAATGCACATCTTCATCTATTTCAACTGGATTGTAATCTAATCAGCCCCTCCATACTAAGATTTTTCTTGCCCTCTGCTCATATATTACATATTTAAAACAATGTACAAATCTATTTAAAATGTCATTTAATATAGTAATTTCATAGAAGAGAAAATCCTCATTGGCCTTTCAAATCATCATTCAGCCTGTCTAGATTAGCACAGAGATGATTGCTTAGATTATTGAAAACGGTGTTAAAAAGAAACAAATATCACAAAACAACAAAATAGTTTATACTCTTTTGACCTACATTATATACAGGTATGTTCAATAGCTTAAAAATGGCTCATTCAGTAACAGGTGAGGTAATGTGGAAAAACCAGGGGGAAGAAAACCTTTTAAATTAACTTTAAGAAGTAAAAACCAGAATAAAAGACATACTCTGTACAGATATGCTTTCCTTCTTAAGGTCCACAATTTTGCCTTTGGACAACTTATCACATGTTAAGGGCCTATCTCTATCCCCAGTGGAGAGATCACAGTAAACCTGTCTTTGCTTAGTCCAGTGTGATCACGACTGTAATATGTTAGAAAAACAAGTCCTTAAATTCCTCCCTGTTTTCAATCTCAAGCTGTTGTCCAACGAATGGAAAAGCTTTTAAAGGAGCCATGATGTCCAAAACAGTCTTTTAGTATCATAGGTACAATAACTGAAGGGGGGCCAGGAACATGATTGGGATTACAAACTTACAAAGAATTACTCTTTTTACTTGCCTAAAATCCTAAAGTTGTCAAGGCAGTTTGCCAAGAGGAAAATGTATAGCAACTGTCATAATCTCATGTACAGTCAATCCACAGCAGTAAAACTGGGCAAAGGGCTGATAGGAATGTGGGCAGAGTGGTGCCCATTCTTTCATCTTGAGATCAGAGCTGGAGGTCTGATTTAAACTTACATGCATATGCATTAAGCATCAGATGGTGCAGTACAGAGAGAACGGCAAACAGAGACATCTCTTAAAAAGTCTGAGGCCTTCAATTTCCTCTTTTTTTCAGGTTTTTCAAATAAGCTCTTTATTGCAGCTGTTAAATACAGCAGCTGGGACGGCAATACAAGGACAGTATTGTGACCCCCGCTTCGAATCTGACGCATTTGCTTTTTGCCCTGGTTGTTGAAGAAGTTCCCCCCACCACATCTGTAGCGCCATCACGTGGCAGGGCAGGCAGCTCCTGTGACCCCCGAAGCCATGGCTGTTGTCTAGAAGAAGAAAGACAGTTTGTAGGGGCATCGGAACCCAGCTGCAGGGTTGAGGAGTGCCACAGTCATCAAGTGATGGGACTGCCCACCCAACAATGAACCATCTCTTTTCCTCTCTCTCCTCCCACTGTCCCTTGTACTCTATTTTTCACATTCTACTGCCTTTTATCAGTTTCTATCTTCAGGCCTTGGGCATCGCATTCTCTTTAAAGATGAGCAGAAAGAACTAGACGACCCTGTGTTCACCCTCTGATATATACGGCAAGGTCTCAAGACCACTGATTTGTTTTTATGAGAAGAATGAATAACTGAGTCCATCAGCCACAAAATGGATGGGAAAATTGCTACAAAAGACAATG